>OZ023335.1:24890505-24943005 GCA_964007535.1 Brachyptera risi | reverse complement strand
TAAAGTGCAGGATCTGCAGGAGATCGCATTAGGTAAACGTTTAACCGACTAATCGGGTGCCTTAATGACTATTGCAATCGATTGCAACACATTCTGTTGGTAGGGGACATGAACTGCATGCATTATTAATATTGTCACACCACATATGTCACTGAGCTAACGGTTCCGTCGACGTAATGCTTACACCATCAAGAATACTAATCAATAATCCATTGTGAATCAAAGGTGATTTTAACTTGATAGATCTAGTGCGGCCTACTACACCGATATGAATACATATATTATGAAATATATAAAATATTTATATAATTATGAAATATATAATAATAATAATAATGTTTATTTAGCAATTTTGTGCTATATTTTGAACACTATAGATACATAAAAAACATACAAAACATGAAAATATAATTTAAAATAGAACAATGATGATAACAATGATGATAATTTAATGAGAATGATAGCATAGACATATCTGATGAAAATAATGAACACATATTTCAATTTATATTGTCCCAAAAACATATATTATATATATATATATATATATATATATATATATATATATATTATATTATGTTATATTATATATATATATATATAAATAGATAGATATATATATATATATATATATATATATATATATATATATATTATATATGTGTATATATATATATATATATATATATATATATATATATATAAAAATATATATATATATATATATATATATATATATATATATATATACATATATATATATATATATATATATATATATATATATATATATATATATATATATATATATATATGTATATACAAGAAATAGGTACAAGAAGACTTATTTACACTGTCCAATTTCCTATCAAATTCCTCTGATTCAAGACTTGTGTCACAGTTATTTGATAGTCTTATCGTAAAATTGTACCAAAACTAGCGCTTTCAATTTTCATTTCAAAGGTTGGATAACATTTTTTTCGTTTAGAGTACGTTCTATTTCCATCAAAGGTTTCATGAGAATTGAGAAAACAGCTATGATGCACGGCCTCTTAGATACCAAACAAACGTCATCATTTGATAAAATGTATTGGATATTCTAAATGACCTTCCAATATCTTGTATATAATTTATTGGAAGTCTTGAATCCACAGCCTTCTTTATTCAGATCATTCTTCTCTGATACTGCCCTTTCACTCGGGGTATGCTTCCCATGTTAACCGATGTCCAATTATTTTAGTTCACAAAATCGCCGATGGTGCCGTTGTTTCCAGACCATGACGTCACTTTCCAAAGATGTTCAAGTATATCGGTTTGTTTGAAGTGTCATATCTGCGAAGATACCAATAACTTTGGGAATTTCCGTAGGATAATTTAAATTACGCACGCATTCTATTAGGCCGTGACTTCGCGAGTTCACCAACTAGTAACTTTGTTTATGATAATAAATGATATGAAAGATTTTATTCAATAATATAATGAATCCGGAATATCACCGGGACAAGTTCTTGAATGATGTTTATTGCTTGGGTCAACATAAATATCGTTCACGTCTAAATCTGGGTAAGCCTATAGGCCCTCGCCAAAATGTAGATATGACATAACCTCAATAACGTCGCAAGAGATTGACAGAATATTGTGACAAGAATGACAGTTGAAAAGAATGACAATTGTTCGAAGTTGGAACTTTAGATACCAGGGTGCAGTACATACCAGACCATGACGTCATTTTTGCCTGCGCGAGCAAATATGCGCGAACCCGTCAAAATAGCCCGAGTGAAAGGGCAGTATAAGAAATGAATGATTTGAATAAAGAAGGCTGTGCTTGAATCAAAGGAAATTGGACAGTGTAAATAGCAATTTACATCATCATTTTTCACCATTTTACGTTATTATTCACGTAATTTTCAGTATTGTATCCACGTAATCGTTCGTAATCTTATTTTATGTAGCAAAATCAATGTAATGACTACATTATTCTACAATGTTTGTATTTTATACTAGATTGTTTATATATTTGTATGTTCAACCATGCATGTCTTGTACATCATATTGATTTTGAAGACAATAAATACTTACTTACTTTCTCGTTTGGAGCTTTGTCTGTGTGTGTTTCCCTTTTTTTTTGTATAAACTTTATTTTTTATATTATTTATAATATATATTATATATATTATATATATTATATATTTTTTAGAAAACTTTTTCTATACACGTAGACTTATTCAGCTTAGAACTGAAAATAGTTTTGAGTTACATCGGTTGAACCATTTCCTTTTTTCATTTACCATTTTGGATCACAATTATCTAGATCTAGTTCACAAGAGAATCCACTGAATCGCGACAGGCAATCGGGACTTTTGGCTCTGAACTGACAGCAAGAAACCACAAATACTGTCTATGTTATTAGTATGTGAGTCTAGGAAAACGCGTTATGTGTTACCGCGTTGATGGATGAGCTAGAACATATCAACTTATCTTTGGATTGGTTATTATTATATGTCCACCTTGAGATCCAAACAATTACATCACTGACCTCCTATGTCTTAATTAATTTCTATGATAATAAAGAAGGCTTTATTTTAATCGTTTCCAATAGTTGGTGACACCTGTTGCTTGTATTTAATTGGTATCATAATAGCTTCGAGTGATTCAAAATAATTGGATCATATATTTTTGTACATAGAAACGGCTGATCCGATTTGACTGAAAGTTAGGAATAGTGTGTATTATTATATTGAAATTCCCTGAGAATTTGATTTCTCTCGAAAAAATTATTTTTCACGGATTTTTCCCTCTGGGTTATTCTCATGAGATTTTTGAAAATTTCGGATTGAGTTTTCTCAGAAGTGGTTCTTCTGATTGCGCCTGCGCCTCAAAAGTATACAGTATCAAAGTAGATAAGAACACTTGTGCATGCCAAGTTTCAACTGATTTTGAATTATCGTTTGACCATGTGGAGCGCGAAAAAAAAGCACTTTTTGTTCGGGTATGGTGAAATTGAGTCTTCGCTTCACACAAATATGTAGGTATCACTACTTCGTGTAGTCTCTCCAGTCCCTATAACATGTCATCACACCTGATTACCTCTTTACGCGTGACGTCACAATAAACTCATCACGCATGCGTAGTATTACCAAATGAAGAATAAAACATGTCCACTGGATCGTAGCTAATTATTTCTAGGGCGTTTTCCGCATTAAATAACATTACTGAAATTGGAAGTGTTCTTGTTGTGACCAATTGGCTACTGACTTTTCACAACATGTTGACTATTTCTGTGCGTTTCATATGATTCGTGTTTCGACAGTCGAATTTTAACTGGAAAAACGTAGGATGTGTTATGAGATTAGCTTATAGAATTATAGATATCCAGAAAGTACACTACATTTGAAACTTATGTACAATATAATATTGTGTATCTAAAATAAATAATTATAATAAATCTAAAAAGAAAAATATTCAGTTGGCTCAAATTACATCTAAAGACCTTGGATTACTTCATACGTTCGATTAATTGGTGACATTTTGTTGTTGATTTTTCATAATAGCTTTCTTAAAAGCTAATTGATTGATTTTAAAAAATGCATTATGAATGCGTAGTAATTGTTATTTATCATCCCATTGTTGTGGAAATCACTGAAAATGCAGTTTAGGCCCTATATATATATATATATATATATATATATATATATATATATATATATATATATATATATATATATATATATATATATATATATATATATATATATATATATCTTTTAATTGTCAGTGAAAATTTAAGCGCTTTTGCAAAATTTGGGTTTTTCAAGTATTTCCCCTCCGGGTTATTTTTACGGAAATTTTGTAAGCTTTCCGTTTTTTCAGGAAAAACCATTCCACCGTTTTTTTTTTGTTCTTTTTTAAACAATTATTATTTTCAATGATTATTTTTACATTCATTATAAAAATAATGTAATATGTAAAAAATGATAGGCTTACGAATTTTAATTTTGAAATATGTTAATATTTTGATATTTTTAATATTTTGAAATATAAATATAAAATTAAATTAAATTAAAATTAAATTGAATATCAAAATATTTACATATTTTTTCAGTTGTTAATTTGCGAACGACACATCAAAAAACGATTTTATATCACGTTGAACAAATAATTAGATACAGATTAACTATATCTGGATTGATAATATATGGAAATGAATATATGGATGGATATAGATAACATATATATATGGGTATTGGGGAACAATGATTTTGTATCAAGTTTCGTTGTTATTAAAAAAAAAAAAAGATTAACTAATTCATGCGATTGCAAAAATTATGCCAAGTTAAGGCATGAAGAACCAATCAACATCAGTTGTGGATGGATATTGCCTGCTCAACGACCCCACCAACATCCAAGTTATTGGGGGGTACGAACGAACAGGTGATAACGAAATTATGAAATGGTGATAAGTGAAAAAACGTTAATAAAAATCCATGTCTTATACGGGACTCAAACCGTCACCAAACTGTAACTGCAATTTCTAAAGCTGTGCCTTAGCTGACTGAGTCACGGAGGGCGGCATCCAACAATTATTGTGTTGAAGCAAAAAAAGTGTTACTATAATTTAATTATATTTTAGCTATAATAGCTATAATAACTATAATATATATATATATATATATATATATATATATATATATATATATATATATATATATATATATAATATATAATAGCTATATAGGCTATAATTAAGCCTTAATTGGGGAACAATGATTTTGTATCAAGTTTCGATGTTATTAAAAAAATTATATCGGGAAACCTTTTTGAAGGCACATTCCTGTACGATTTAATCCCATTTCATCAGCGTGCTATACTTCCGGTTTTTCTTTACACGTCTAATACAGACTCAAGTCAAGACTTAGTTTATCTAGTACTATAGTAGGCCTACAGAAATTCACCCCCTGGCGGCAAATGTTTGCCCTCCGGGTGTTAAGTTAGTCTTAAACAGCTGTCAAATGAGAACATTTCACTTTGTTTTGTTGGTACTAGTTGATGATGACAACTGACACAGTGAGGTGATGCCATGCTCTATATATACATCTCTGGATCTGTCACACATATGTTCACGGTATTTGTTTCCTCCTCGCATCACAGCGGAGCCCCCCCCCCTCCCCCCCCCCCCCCCCGCCGTGGCGTCGAAAATCTTCCAATATCCCCACTTCCCCCGTCACTGATGGTTGCACCTTACTGACTGTGTCTATACTGCCAACACTATACCTGTATAAAAAAAAAAATTATCATATTGCCTACAACTAAAAAACTGAAAGAGATGTAGAGGTGGATAGTTATTATTGAAAACTTGAGAAAATTACCACGAAAAATTGTCAAAAATGGCGGGAATTGACAACTCGAAATAGGCGTGACTTCACCAATAGGCCAGTTAGATCTATATAATTTGTAGTAATTTGAAGATACCCCGATTGGATATTTGAATTTGACTACAGTTCTAACAGCCCTGTTGATTGGACGGTATGATTTGTGACGTCATGGGGGCGGAGACTGCGAGTCGTCTTGACTACAGTTCTAACAGCCCTGTTGATTGGACGGTATGATTTGTGACGTCATGGGGGGCGGAGACTGCGAGTCGTCTTGACTACAGTTCTAACAGCCCTGTTGATTGGACGGTATGATTTGTGACGTCATGGGGGCGGAGACTGCGAGTCGTCTTGACTACAGTTCTAACAGCCCTGTTGATTGGACGGTATGATTTGTGACGTCAAGAGGGCGGAGACTGCGAGTCGTCTTGACTACAGTTCTAACAGCCCTGTTGATTGGACGGTATGATTTGTGACGTCATGGGGGCGGAGACTGCGAGTCGTCTTGACTACAGTTCTAACAGCCCTGTTGATTGGACGGTATGACTTGTGACGTCAAGGGGGCGGAGACTGTGAGCTGTCAATCGAACCCCGGTCTGCATGAATAATGGTTCAACATGCTAATAACTGATCCATAAAAATGTGTGATTATTTGGTATGGGAAATATGAGAAAAAAAACAAGTATACAGGAAGTGTAAGTAATTGCTAGAAAAACAAGTTTGAGGTAGCTATAGTAGGTATTAGAAGCACATTGGTTGTAGGTAGTGTAAGCAGAATAAGAGAATCAATTAACGCTGGTATAGTGTAGGCAGTACAACAAAAACATTTGGAATACAGGTAGTTTAGGGAGTAGGCCTAAGAGAAAAATAAGCGAGTTGTAGTGTATAATATAGGCAGTTATATTGTTTGCTTAACGACCCCACCAACAGCTAGGTTATACGGGGGGCAGCTATATTAGAACATACCTAATAGCTGTAGCCTGTATGTATATAGGATGGTGTGAGAAAAATGAGCCTGAAGTGGTATAGGCATTAGAAACATCGGTTGTAGGTAGTTTAGGCAGTGTTTATTGAGGGAAGAAAGGAATACAGGTAGTTTAGGCAGTGTTTATTGAGGGAAGAAAGGAATACAGGTAGTTTAGGCAGTGTTTATTGAGGGAAAAAAGGAATACAGGTAGTTTAGGCAGTGTTTATTGAGGGAAAAAAGGAATACAGGTAGTGTAGGCAGTGTTTATTGAGGGAAAAAAGGAATACAGGTAGTGTAGGCAGTGTTTATTGAGGGAAAAAAGGAATACAGGTAGTGTAGGCAGTGTTTATTGAGGGAAAAAAAGGAATGCAGGTAGTGTAGGCAGTGTAGGCAGTATGGGAGAAAAAAGAAATGCAGGTAGTGTAGGCAGTATGGGAGGAAAAAGGAATGCAGGTAGTGTAGGCAGTATGGGAGAAACAGGCAGTGTAGGCAGTATGGGAGAAAAAAGAAATGCAGGTAGTGTAGGCAGTATGGGAGGAAAAAGGAATGCAGGTAGTGTAGGCAGTATGGGAGAAACAGGTAGTGTAGGCAGTATGGGAGAAAAAAGGAATACACGTAGTGTAGGCAGTGTAGGCAGTGTTTATTGAGGGAAAAAAGGAATGCAGGTAGTGTAGGCAGTATGGGAGGAAAAAGGAATGCAAGTAGTGTAGGCAGTATGGGAGAAACAGGTAGTGTAGGCAGTATGGGAGAAAAAAGGAATACACGTAGTGTAAGCAGTGTAGGCAGTATGAGAATAGGCAGTGTGGTGTGGTAGCATAACGTCATAGCACACCGAATCTAACAATCGAGACCACAATAGTTTCACGTTTCGGATGAGCGACTTCTCATTCTATTTACGTCCCACGTGGCCATATTATAACTTGTTGTTTGTATACAACAGCTAGGGTGATAACTGATAACATGTGAAACTCGGCATAGAATAGTTATTTCTCAGAAGGCTGAAAATAAGAAGGTAGGATCGTTTGGATGGAAATGGCGATCCTATGCTACTCCAAAAAGTATCGCCAATTGTAAAGTAACCAATCAAATATAATATTATGATGAAATAATGAAGAAAATAAGTGAAATGGATAAATTGTGAATTTTATAGTCGTGAATAAATTCCACAAATTGTATATAAATGGCTAACTGACAAATTCATGGTCTGATCCGTACCATTTTAAAATGTATGTTTGAGAAAACGCATTTCCAATACTCTAATTAAAACTTCATTTTATATCTTCTTCCAATCTTTGCTTTGTTGATTCTTTCCTCATACAATTCACATTTTCACTTTTCAGGCCATCTCGCATGTGCTTCCTTTCTTTTCCTTCTTTTTCCTTCTCTTCTTTTTTGTCGATATTCAATATACGATAATCTCGTAGTATACTAACTTAATCAAATTAAAATAAATACCCATTTATTTCAAGATTTCTTGTATAACGTATAGCTGTTGGTGGGATCGTTAAGCAAACAATAATTATATTCATTTTTTGAACCAGAAAACCAACTTGAATGGGTCGGATGATGTTTCCATCATTTCTTCAATATAGGGCTGACTTCTTATCTCTCTTGGCTCCTCTCAGTTCCGAGTCTTGCTTCTACTTCTCTCCTCTTTTCTTCTCCACTACTATCCTAGCTCTGCTTCTTCTTATAATCATCTTATATATCCACATTTTGTACTTTTTGATGAAAAATAAAAACCAAGAAATTACTGATTATCTACAACAAAATGATTTTTATCGGACTTTATGCGTGAATTTTATATTTAGTTATAATATACATAACAAGAACGATATTTCATACCAGATTTGATGATACAGCATCCAAAAATGTTTGAAAAAAATAACAAAACTGTCATAAAATGGAAAAAAATTGGTCAATTTTTTTTGTCAAATAGCTAATTGGGCATAAAATGAATGAAAAAAATAACAAAATGAGCATAAAATGGATTTTAAAGGCACATATTACCCCAAGAAGATGACGAAAATACAAATTGTGTTGTGAATTGTGAAAAAATAACAAAACTGTCATAAAATGAAAAAAAATTGGTCAATTTTTTTGGAAATAGCAAATTGGGCATAAAATGAATGAAAAATAACAAAATGGGCATAAAATGAACGAAAAAAATAACAAAATGAGTATAAAATGGATTTTAAAGGCAATTACCACGAGAATTGTGGTGTGAATTGTGAAAAAATAACAAAACTGTCATAAAATGAAAAAAAATTGGTCAATTTTTTTTTGAAATAGCAAATTGGGCATAAAATAAATGAAAAAATAACAAAATGAGCATAAAATGAACGAAAAAAATAACAAAATGGGCATAAAATGGATTTTGAAGGCACATATTACCCTGAGAAGATGACGAAAATACTAAATTGAGTTGTGTATTGTGTTCCAGCCAGCACCTCGATCTCGTGTTACCAGTGCAACTCCGAGTACGACCCGCGCTGCGGCGACCCGTTCGACCCCTACTCAATAGGGGAGGTCAACTGTAGCGTCAGGGACGCCCCCGAACACATTGAACAGAAGGAGGCGGTGCTGTGTCGCAAGAACGTACAGAAAGGTATTTCTATTTTTATTTATTATCTGCATTATTATTTGTAATACTTTTTAATTTAATTAAATTATTATTATTATTATTATTTTTTATTTTTTTTCATTACTATTTTTTTATTTCATTTTATCATTCCATCATTTCGTCTTATTATAATACATTTTATAACTCATTTTATCATCTTTATTATTTTCATTTTCATGATTTTCATCATTATTATTATTATTATTTTTTTTTTTCATCAGGCCCACTATTTTTTTTTTTTCATTTTATTATATTTAATTTTATTACTCATTCCATCATCTTTATCATTTTCATTTTTATAATTTTTAAAATTTGTATTATTTTGTTTTCATTTTTATAATTTTCATTTTTATAATTTTTGACATGATTATTATTCTGTTTTCATCATTTTCATTTGTATTTGTATTTATTAGCAATCCATTTTACAACAATTTATTTATTTATTCTATTTTATTAGGCCTACACATTTTGTCATACACAACATTTCATACAATGGTCAGGTTTTGAAAATATGGACATTATTCAATAGATTTTTGCGATTCACGAGTTGTTTTGGAGTCTTATAATTGTATCATCATGGACATTTTTGAAGCTAGACTTCTGCGATTTCTCCCAGCAAAGCCCCGCAGGGAATTTAATGAAATGGACCCATGTCATTTTTTGAGTGATTTTTTATATTTACAAGCGGTTTTGGAGTCCAATGATTAAATCACCATGGATATTACCAAAGTTATTCCCCCAAAGTTATTTCCGAAGCTATTCTCGCGATTTCTCCCAGCAAAATTCCCAGCAGTGATTTTTTTGAAATATGGTTATTTTCTCAAGTGATTTTTGCGATTCACGAGCAGTTTTGGAATCTAATAATTGAATCATTATCGAAAAGAAAATAGGAAGTGTGAAGTAGTAGAGTGTATACTGATACAATTCATATTAATTAATAAGTCATCATATATTATTGTGTGTTCGTAGATCAACATAATATATTTTCAGAGGAGAATAAGTTATTGGGGGGGGGGGGGGGGGTTGGCAAAAATGTCGAAGGGGGGGGGCCTGTAATTATTTAGCTTCATTTTTAATTCTAGTGTAGCTTTAAACCAAGGTCATGACAAATGAATGAATAAATGAATGAATGAATAAAAGAATAGATAAATGAATAAATAGACCTGTCACAATAGCGGCCATATTTGGAATATCAGTTTTCACAAACATCCAACGTGAACGAAAGATATACTACCAAGACTCAGTCATACCTATACAAGATTAATAATTCCATTCTCCTCGCCTATGTCGGCTATTATAGTAAATATGCTCGCCACTGTAGGAACGACCTTGGTGACTGCTGGGCAGCAATACAATCACTCCAGCATGCTTGTAGCGCTTACTAGTGATCTGCATAGGTACTACAGGACTGGTGTTACAGATGAGGGGTCAGACGAGAGTGGTGATAGATTAGTGAGAGTAAAAGTATGTCATGTGGTAGTATGTCTTTCGTCCATGCTTTGAATGGAAAAACTACTAGGATATGTAGATGGGGAAGATTTAATTAAAGTCTAACAGCCGTTTGGTCAGCAGAGTCAAAAAGTAATTTGGAAATTAATTCTACATTGGGGAAATTTGAGTGAAGCTTTATTGAACATGTGTATTCTTGAATTAAATTCACATCAGAAACACTGTCATATTTTTTTGGCCGAAGTTACAGCGCTTTAATGAAATATTAAGTTGCTATTTTGACTTCATTTTGGTGAAGAATCAACTATTTTTCCTCTTAAAATGAGTGTGATTCATAATTGAGAACGGGTACCTATATTTATTTTTGCATAATTCTATTTGTAACATCTTCATCTACAATAAAACAAGTTTTTTGATTGAATGTCATTACTTTTAGTATATTTTAACGATCTGTTGAATAATAAAAACGCATACAATTTGAAGGTTGTGTGTTAAATGATAGGGAAACATTCAGTATTTGAATCAATATATCTCAAAATTTATCTCGGTTAGCCTATCATCTGTTGGGATATTATTATTGAGCACATCAAAACGAATCGACTGACAAAAAATCATGTTTTTTTCATGACCATGAGGTAATGGAGGTTAGACCTTAAATTGTTTGAACTTACTGGTCAGCTTTATTGAATAAATATTAGGGTTTTAAGGCGCATCGACAGCGAGGTCATTTAGCGCCTCCAGCTTTATTATATTTATTTTATTCAACAATTTTTTTATTTTCCCCAACGATGATACACAAAATGGTGATAATAAAAACTTAATGGTACAGTACATTATAAAACATGATAATAATGCACAGGCAAATAAAACCAGGATTGATATGAATATATATTGGATTTTAACGACGCACTGTGATGATTACTAAGATCTATTGGCGTCGGATGAATGATTAATGAGATGATGGGATGATGAGATGAAGGTTTTTATGGGTAGTGGGAAGGATAGTGGGAAGGAAGCGGTCGTGGCCTATATTGTGGGAACCATCCTGGCATTAGCCTAGACTACAGAGGGAAACCACGAAAAACCCCTGTAAAGATGGACGGTGGCGGGGATCGAACCGGGTCCGATATGCCTCTTCACCTGCCGGGTCACACGAAGCAAGTGCGCTAACCACTCAGCTAATGTGCCGGTAATTTATATGAATAGAGAGAATATAGAGCTATATACTTTCTTGTCCTTTCATGAATTTGTCAGTACGGAAAATGAACGCAATCAATAAGCTATAAAGAGCAAAGCAAATAGCATGACCACGATTAGCTATTTGATGACGTCACGTACCAGACCCACATTGATTTTTTGAATTTATTATGTACATTTTAATGGCCTATCATAATAAAGAAGACTGCTTTCGGACATTTCTTGTTCGAAATGTGTCCAAAAATAGATTTGTGTTAAGGAGAGATAACCTCCCTCCCCCCCCCAAAAAAATCCCTTCTTTTTAGTCTGTAATAATTAATTACGTCATAGGCGTAGTTATCCTTTCTTATCTTTCTGAAATTATTTTTGGTCATTATATGGTGTGAAAAAATATCTTGGTGCAACAATGCAAACTATTCTCCGCACTTTTCTAACCCCCCTCCCCCCCAAAAAAATCCCTTTTTTTTACTGTAATTAATTACGTTATAGGTCTACATATCTTTTCTTACCTTTCTGAAGTTATTTTTGGTCATTATATAGTGTACAAAAATATCTTGGTGCAACAATGCAAACTATTCTACGCACTTTTCTAAACTCCCCCTTCCCAAAAAAAAAAATCGCATTTTAAAAAATCTCAAACTGATTGAATTTTTTTTTCTTTCAATTCACTCCGAGCGTTTCAATGGTTAGTTCATCCATCTGATTTTAATGCCATGTTATGTTCGAATTATGTTCGTGAAAAATTGAAGAAAACAAAAATAATGAAAAACAATTATAAAATATTATCTCGATTGAACTGTCAATTTTTCAATTTTTCTTCGAAATTCTCGTTTGAATACGCATTTCATATTACATTTCCCCCTGCACCAATTCATACAGATTTCAAGAGTCGTTTAATTAATTGAGAACGTAGATTTCTTCTCTTGGATTCTAAATTTTGATTAAAATCAATTAGATCAGATCTATTCATCATGAATGCAATGGGTTTTATAAAAGAAGTGAGAAACAATTTAAAGAATGATTGTATTTTATGAAATACAATTAGTGGTTATGAATAAGAATAATTGGTGAAAATATCTGATAATATAATTGGATGAGCGAAGCGAAGACTCAATTTCACCAAAGCGAAAAAATGTTTTTTTTTCACGCTCAACAGGTCAAACAAAAATTCAAAATCAGTTGAAACTTGGCATACAGAAGTGCCCTTATCTAATTCGATACTGTATAGTTTTGAGGCGCAATCGGTTGGACCACTTCTGAGCAAACTCGTTTCAAAGTTTTCAAAAATCTCATAAGAATAAAACAGAAGAAAAAATTCGTTAAAAAATATTTTTTCGGGTGAATCCAAACTCTCAGGGAATTCCCATATAATAATGATACACATTATTCCGAACTTCCACTCAAATCGGATTAGCCGTTTTGATGTAAAAAAATATATAATAATAATGTTTTTGAATCACTGAAATGCTGTACCAATTAAATCCAAGCAACAAAGTGTCACCAATTGATTGAGAACGATTAAAAGAAGGTCTCTTCATCATTATAGCGATTAATTAAGAAATAGGAGGGCAGTGACGTAATTGTTTGGATCTCAAGGTTACACATAATGCGTTTTCATAGTATAATAATAATATATTATATATATTTATATATATATATATATTTTTTTTTTTCATCTTTCATGTGGTATGTTATGTTTTGCCATTTACAGATAAAAGTCCACACATTATTTCACAAGATAAAAGTCATGTACACAATACAGTTCCTTTTCTACAAGATAACATTGCAATTGCTAACGTTTCTTTCTCATTGTTCCTAGTATATGGTAAGATCCGCGTAGTGCGCGGCTGCGGCTACATCGAGAACGACCCTCCGCGCGACGAGAAGATGTGCATGAAGCGTTCGGGCACGCACGACGTGCAAGTACAATACTGCATCTGCAAGGGCGATCTCTGCAACGCCGCGACTAACGTCCAACTATCTCTCCTCTCTCTCGCACTAACTGCTGCCGTACTAACGAAAACAATCCTTTTATAACAACAGACGTGTTATTGCAATCCTTTTATAACAACAGACGTGTTATTGAAACATTGTTATTAGTTAGTCGTTTAGTGGTTAGAGAAATACAAGGGGGAAAAAAATCAAGAAAAAATAATTAATTTTGGAAGTATTTTTAATTGGAGTATTCACAGTTGTATAACTAGCTTTGCAAGCGACAGAGTTGTCATACCATCTTGATAAAATAAAATTATAATATTTTTACTGTTATATTTGGGAAATGTCAGTGTTACAATGGATATGTTTCGAAGTTTGATAACGTAAAAAAAAAAAAATCAAAACATATATGTTACTAAATTAAAATTGTATTTCGAGGCGGTAAAAAACGTAAAATTCGAATATATCCAAGTAAGGTACTGATAGTTATACAACTACACATATTAAAAAAATTTATAATTTATTTTAGTCAATGCAATCAAATTTGACTAGCCCATTATATAATATTTTTATTTAAAAAAACTATTGTAAACAATTCTAATTTGAAGCACGCCTTTTTGTAAGCCATTTTCACATTGATATTATGTTTGTGATTCAAATATAATTATATCAACCCATTTGGATGAAATGTTGAATGAGAACTGCTTTATTTTCTCAACGAAATTCAGCTGAATTGGTTGTAAATGTGAGACTATGACAAAGTGGAACAAAAACTGTGTGAGTGCCAATAACTGATAAGGAGATATGAAGAAGTGAGGGGTGGAGTCCTAGGAGAGCCAGACAGAGAGAGAAAGTTTGGGCTTCATTTAGCGTAAATTTGGGTTGAACAAAAATTAGTACTAGTTCATCATATCCAACAATACATCAAACATAATGGTTGTTTTTTTAGTGGCTTCTACCAAATAAATATCATACGGAATCATCTAGAAAAATTCTCACCACACAAAAAAATAAAATTCGATTCATCTTTTCAATTCATCAATTCAACCGTAAGTCTGAAATCCACGACATTCCTAAACTGAACAATGAGATACGATTCAGCCAAATCAGTTGAATACAACTTGTAAAGATAAATCAAATATGTGGAAAAGGATTTTAGAATATAGTAAGGATAAATGCTGCAAAAAAGTAGGACCTTGTTTTATGGGTCTGTTGTTTAGAGGATAATGCTTGTACATATTATTATAATAATAATAATAATAATAATAACATATAACTTTGATTATTTTCAATTGCTTCACACGATATATTAATTCTCACCACTTTAATCCGATATTTAACATGCCTTGTTATTAATAGTAGGCCTATTGCTGATACCACAATAGGCGTATTTCATGCAATAATCCGTGACGATAGACACACTAATAACTTTGCTGCATTCTCTAGTTCTTTGGAAAAACTCTCAGACAATTTGGGGATATAAATAAGCGGCTAAACGCTTACTTGAATCTATTTGCTAATGAATTACAAGTGAAAGTAGCTAAATAATACTGATAAATAAAGGTATGCGTAATAAAATAACCAACAATAATGTATTTTCAATAAATATTATCATTGAAATGTGTGCTTGCCTAATTTCAAGTTTCTCTGCTTACTTCATACAGAGTATCTATAGAGCATTAACGCTCGCAAATACCTTTCAAAGTATTTGTATGAATCATTTTAATATATTTCATACGCATTTTTCCATTGAAAAACCATTTGCATCCATGGAAACATGAGAAGCAAGAATCAGTGTGTCTATTGTCGTGGATGCTTGAGATAAGAGTTTACCGCTAGATCACCGCAGTTGGTTTGTACGTGAAACGCAAGCACATGCGACTTCACTTTGCTGAATAGCTACTTAACCTAACCGAGTTCCATAATGTAGAGATTTAACGTGTAAATATAATAGCCTCAGGACCTTCAATTACCTAATATTCGAATGGAAATAACGTCCCAGGCCTAGTTAGATTCAAGATACTATAGGACATTTTTTTGAATAGCCCTAATGTTTACTGAAAGTACTACTTAGACCTGATATTACCAAGTTCAGTTAGCAGTTATCTGAGAGTTGGTGAAAACAAATATCACAGGTAACCATGGTGATAACAACTTTTATCTGCCAGTTGGAGCTACTCCCACGTTGGTAATACCGGGCCTTACTGTGGCAAAGTGTCTAGATTCTGTATATTTTCATTTTCAGCACAGAATTGACGACTCAAAATGGGTGTGGCTTTACCAGTCAGCCTTCTAGATTCATATCACATTGAGGTCATTTAGAGACACTCCGATTGGATGTTATAATTTGTGACGTCAATGGGGTGGAGAATGTGAGTCGTCAGTTCTAGCCCTGAGTGAGAAGTTAGTTACAAAATATGTCTGGTCATTGCGATCTAAGAGACCGTGAAATTATTAAATTTCACTGCCAGCTGTCAGTAAACATTATCCAATCAAAGTTCTAGTATTTTGGAGCTAGCTGGGCGTAGAAAGTTATTTGAAATGGTTCGCTAGGTACTGGCACGGGTTCTTTAGTCGTTGCGTAGATTATTAGTACTGTTCGAGTTTAGGAATTGAAAAATTATTTCCAATCAAATAACTAAATATCAGATTCACAGTCGGTGATATCTAGAGAGCTATGATTATTTTAATAATACTGTTTTTCATTGGATTACGAAGAAATTAATTAGTAAGTTTGATCTAGCCTTAAGTAAATTGTTAATAAACACCTGTAGTGTATAATCAACGCTAAATATTAGGAATTATATCGATTAAATGAAAATTAATTAATTTGATTCCTAGATAATGATTCCAGCCATGAGCTACTTAAGAATCCTTGTTGATTAGAAGTGATTTCTCTCAATTAAGTTCTTGTTTATGTCTGTAAGGTCCTATAACTTATATACGGTAACTCGACTTTATCAAATTGATGATTCCAATAATATTTTAATATATTGACTAGCGAACTGACATTGACTACATTCAATCAATAATGGACAGACATAAATGTACATGAAGGAAATAAGAATAATTTTCCGTTTGCTCGAGCCAAATATGAAAGTGTGTAATTTCGTTAATTTCTTCGAGGCGAGTTGGACGTAAACTTAATCAAGGCTTCAAAACTTTGAAAATATAAGATTGATAGTTTGATGAAGAGAAACATATTTGGACGAGAGCCAAAGCAGAATTTATAGTCGATAACTTTAATAATTTGAATCCAGCCAAAACGTAGAGCTCGTAACGAAAGACGAAGTTGGTAAACTAATCCAAAAGAAATCAAAATGGCAACTACTAACTTTCTTTTACGTTACTTGTGATTTTAAGTATGGTAGTCATATATGAATATATCATAGAAACAATAAAATAACAATGATAAAATAAATATATTTGAAAAATATGTTTTAGTACGGAAAAAAAGTCATAGGCTAGTTGTATATAAGCGGTATAGCAGGGATGCCATTCTAGATCTGAACTCAAAGCGTGATTATTTAATAAAAATAACGAGATGAAATATTGTTTCTTGTCCTTCGATCGAATGAAACATGCTTTTTAGATTCTCTTCCTATGAAATCTCTATTAAAACTAATGACCAGTAATCACTAATGTAACGTGTGAATTTTAGAGCAGTGCTTACATATCTAAACAAGTTGAAACTGCTTCGAGTACGAAATCACACTCACTGTATATTGACTAGGCTTTTAACGTATCTATAATAGATAACTTAATTATCTGGAATACAATTTAAACCAATGCTGAGAGTAGTTATCTATTCAAGCAATATTACAATATAGTCTACAAAAGCTTCATTATGTACTTTTTAATTGACACAGTAATTATATTTTAATATAAAATACAAATTATGATTTAATTTATTTCAGATCAATTCATTTGTGGAGATATTATACTGTACTATTATCGATAAAATCATCAATTACTAAACTTGTTACGAAGCTAACTAAATATTATAACACCTAAAAGTTGACAACAATATGTATGGTAATCAACAAATAAAGCCTTAATTGATAAACCCAACTCCTAAAACTATAAAGAATCCAACTTATTTCAATGATCAATTTCATTTGTACACTTCATTTAACACAGTTTGTATCAAATCTATATTTATAAACATTGTGTTCAGTATAATACTATTATATTTATGCATTTATTGACCAAAAAATTAAACTGTGGGCTAATACTTGATACATAATTGTAATAACTAGGCCGTCGCTATTTGGATCCGTATCACACTGTCTGTTTATTCATACCTAGATATTGTAATATTGGTTTACCTGAGTTATTGTTGGTAATAATAGTAATGCAAGTAATTGTTATGTAATTGTCGCGATTTGACAACAATAAAGTACGAGCTTTTAACACACATACTCTCACTTCAATGTTATTATTGTAATTATAAAAGAAATGTAGCAATTTATTTTATGGAGTGAAGAAAATATAATGCCTTTTGTCACTTTTACCATGTACTTATTCTAGTCATGAATCCAGAGTGTATTCATTATAATTATATATAATTACTAACTTCAATTTTTTATTTATTCTTATTTTAGGGATCCCGTAAAGAAAAACGTAAAAGGGATCAAACTATAACATTGATGGTCAGCTTGAAGAAAATATGTCAATAGCGTACATTTTTGATTTACGAAACAAACTATTTTTTAGATCAAGCTGGATTGATTCGAAAAGTATAGCTTTGCGTCAATATTTCCGAATAATTCTTGGACAAAAATATTGTTTGGATCAAGAATTGAAATACTATTGGGCAAAAAAATCACCAAGATACTGTAACATCTCTTAGTTTGATCCTTTTATGAAATTTTAATAAATTGAAATAATAAAATATTTATTAATAGATATCACCTATTACGACTCTATTAGACTATGGTTTGTTTATTGAAATTGGACTACATTATCTGAAAATGCCAATTGGTTAGTTACATGGTTCCGTCACAATTGAGACTTACTGTGATCGTTGTACGTCTTATGTAATTATGGTAAATCTTAATTCTTCAAATCTACGTATTCATGTAGCACGAAATGTCTGACCTTATCAGATCATAAATTGAGGGGTTAAAGGTTGGAGTAAATTTTTGCAGATCGTTAACAATGGCAATGTATCAACGGAAATTCAATCAAAACTAAAAATACCTAAAACTCTTCACGTGTAAAAAATAAAGCCTCCAAACTTGATTCTATAATATTAATTGTCTACCATTAGATTAAATCCAAACTTACTATTGTTTGTTAAATGAGCACGAATAATAACTTCAACATCTTAAGTATATTGATAAGTGTATAATTTAATTATCAATTAATTAAGGTAACCAAATTGTAAGATATGTAATAATTTATGTAAGTTCTTTTCTGAATGTGATTTGAATAAATTTTGAGCAAGAATATGTTAAAATTGTAAAAATATGCATTTATTATTTATACTGTTATACATCATAGATCCTATCCTAAAACAAATAATTACCTATTCCATCTCCAGTATTTTTTCTCATTATGACGTAATGTAGTTTATTATTGATTGCTTAGAGACCCCACCAACAGCTAGATTATTCGGGAGTACGAATGAGCAGGTGATATGAAATGACAAGTGAAAGGGTATTCACAAAGATCCATGCTTTATGCAGGACTTGAACCCATGCTCAATGGTGACTTAAGTTTCTAAAGCGGTGCCTTTCTTGACTGAACTACGGATGGCAGCTACTACGTACAGCTTGAACTGAAAGTAGAAGTCCATTTTCTGTTTTTCTGATACCTGTTAGATTGTTACACTATGGAAGTAGAACTGTTCAAGTGATTTGGGTCTCTATGATTCAAGGACTGGAAATACGATACGTTTGGGTAGATTACGTTGTGCTGAGAGGGAGCAGACTGTTTATAGTTGCAACATCAATAATGGTAACCTAAAGATGCTAAATAAGACAATAAAATAATTTAAATGAAAAGTAGATAAGCATAGTTGAGATTTAAAAAAATTTGTTTACCCGGGTGATGCTCGGGTACCCGACTCCAAAAATTGCCACCCGCCGACATCCCTAAAGGCTACTAGTCTGCTTGCCTACGCGTCACGTGGTTTTTCGACTGATTTCCTCTCCGCTCACAGAAGCTATGCTGGCCTCACGCACTCTCAATGCTACCCGTACTAGGATATATCAAGTAGTCTATATATCAAAATGTCTAAGGGTTCATCAATCAAATTAAACAAGGCACAGTACTAGATATATTTATATTTGTCAATCACTATATATGTACAGTACATCAATTGTATGAAATTAGTTCATTGGTATGATACAATTCTTTTATACAAGCACTTACACCTAGATATAAAACTATCTAGACAGACTACGGTAACTAACTACTAGTACGTGATCAAGTGTATAAGCGTAAACATATCTCATACTCCAGAGATATATCACTTATTGTCAAATACTATTTACGCTCAGTAGAAAGACTAACGAGAACGTCACCAACTACTAGCTAGAAACAAAACGTTTCTACTAAAATTGTTCCCGCACATTTTTTTTCCGAAATGAATCGTTTGAATCGTCCAATTCGTTTCGCATTGAAAAAGAACACATCACAACAAAGAGAAACTTGACCAATTTACACAAACTGTACGGAAATTGGAAATACTGTACTGGAATATTATATAGGCCTACTATCACACTAGAAGTCAAGAGAAATGACAGATATCTTTCAATATAATAGGCTATTAACAAAAATCCCTGAAAAATTGTAATTCAATAAAGAAGAAAATATACCAAGCAATTTCTCGCCCAGTAACAAAGGTGGTTCAAGCCTTCATCGTTCGTGGATATAAATGCGTTGAAAGATAAGACTGCATTACTATATCGTACTACATATTGTACTTCAATGCAACATATCAACGATATTACGCACAGAAAACGTAATTTGTACGGCCCAAGCTCCGGTTTTACAAACAATAGTTAGGAGATTGAGCGTTAGTTAACGGGATTAACTTGTCATCACCTTAGTTACGTACCGGTATGTTATTTTCATACATTGACCCTGAACTAATTAATAATAAACTAAGAGTTTGTAAAACCAGCTCTGATGAAAATATCGCCATAGATAAGTAGTGTGAGAGAGACGTGTCGAGTCGAGTTTGAACACGGCCAAGTGTACAATGTTTTACGGAGGGAGTTGGCTTTGTCGGCCTAGCACTTGGTGCGAGGTGTTGTGTATGTATGCTCGGATCTTTTCAAGAACTCCAAAGCGAAACTCCAAAATTGTCAAAATTTGTTGAAGGATAGGCACAACAGTGATAGCGACGGTCAGTCGTTTGGAACTCTTTATTTTGCCTCCACTGTAACCAGGACCGACCCAAGATGTAACATCTCTCATCCAACTTTCTTCTCACTCTCTTCTCTCTTACTCGTCACTCTCTCTCTCTGACTCTAACTTAAACTTTATCAGTGACTCATATCAGTGTGCAAAACATCCAACAAAATACATCAAATGGAAATTGTTCAAACACAGGCCTACAACTGTAGCATCAAAAAAAGTTCTTACACCATGAATATATTACTGGCATGTTGAATAGCAGCAAAACAATATCAACTACAAATTGGCAAAAATCAAACGTATAAAATATTCAACTGAAACAGAGTTATTACAGAGGTGCTTTACTGTTTGTTGCTTACCAACCACAAGACGAGAGGCTCCTCCGAAATATCGTTTTCATTCAATTATTTCTTATATATATTTGTCATTCGCCAGTGTAATTTGAAAAAAAGTCCGTTTTATAAACGGCGCAGAGTAGCGTAAAACTGAATCCAATTGCGTAATTCGTCGTGGTAGGCCTAGACCTATTGATGTTACTTGTATTCACAAAACTTCATCTACCAACAAAATAGTAATTCTTTCAAAATTCAGTTATTACTGTACAGTAAACTTTCTGCCACTTGAAAGTTCAGACACATTTGAAAGACGTAGTTTTGTAAACCTCGTGCTGAAATATCATTATAGGCTCTAAAAAATCTTCCGACTATGAAAAATGTAACCGTGATTTTATGTTCGATCTATTGGTAGACAATCTTCCATTGTAGATACGAGACGTATAGTAACCCTTACTTATGAAAAACACCAACACGTTGAACAATAAAAACAATGAATTTCCGTCGTACTCCAAAGGTACGTTTACTCTTCTGCTTTGTGCTATGTGCAACATACCTCGAGCAACTTGCAACGTGAATCGACCAATCAGAGAGCGAGCTTCTCCGGGCTGCATAAACACATGCTAGGCGCGCTGAGAGATGGACTAGGTTCATTTCTTCTACTTGCAACGTGCGCTGTTGTCCACAATGTAACGGGAAGTTATGTTTACCCGTCCCAACTGTTGGGCTTAACATGTCGGTTGCTATTCACTAACCGCTCTGCATGAGATATTATATCAGCTTTTGGCACTGTTATTTTGGTAATTGATGGTCCAACAAGATAAAGAAGCTCATAGAGCAAGTTTAGTTGGAGACTTTTAGTAGAAGTTTAAAGAATTGTCGTTATCCCGCGACAGAAAATTGTTGTGTCAATTAGGCCTAACGACTATACATATAGGCCTACTCTACGGGGAGTTTTTCCAAGATTCGACTCTACCCAGTTTGGCACGCAGCTGATCGCACGATTGATGGTCGCCGAGATGAGATGAGGCGTCTCTTCAAACTTTTCATCCATGGTGCGGTACAGATACGGATATTTTCGTATCTCCTCCAGAAAAAATTCCATGTCAAACGTCCATCCGGGGATAAAAATCGCGCGGATGTCGAACTTCAGTTTGCCAAGAGCACGTCGGATGTAGTACACATAGGCCTACTCTGTATTTGATCGTTGGAAAGTGACTACCATAGTTCCGGTGGTTTCAATAAGCAGAACGCAAAAAAGTTGGGCCGAGCTCAACGTTCGGAAACCGTGCCGCTCACGTCACTGATTGGTCGTTTTTACAACATGGCGGCTTAAAAGAAGAACACCGAGCGAATACCGCGTTCACAGAAGGCCAGATCAACTTTGGCATCGTCACGGTGCTCGACAGTAAACGAATTCGTACGTCAAGCATATGTTGCACGTAGCGCTAATCAGACATCAAGCGGATTTCCCCTGAATCCAAGCTACTTCCGGCCATTCCACTTGCAATTTACTGCGGTGCAGGCAAGAAGTCGGCTCGAGCTGAACTTTTGCAACAAAACCACGCACAATCACGGATTCTTCGCTGATTGGTCAATAACTCAAAATGGCCGATATCGCTCCCGCATATAGTTGCGATATCGCATCGAAAATGTACTTGTAAGCCCAGCTTCAAGCTGTCGCGCGTCCTAGTTCTTGCCGGTTGCTCAAAGCGTGTTGCACGTAGCGCAAAGCAGACGTAAGTAAAACACACTTGACGCGTCCTAAACGATCTTCTTGCCGGTCTTGACGGGCACGGCCTTCTTGGGCGGCGTCCAGCGCAGGTAGTTGGTGTCGACGACGTGTCGCGGCCGCTTGAACTGCGACGACTTGATGTGCTCGTCGACCAGCTTGGGCGTGACGCAGATCACGTGCTGGCCCTTCCAGTACTTGACCATGTTCATCGACTGCAGCGTCGAGATGATGTCCGTCTGCGTGATGCTCGTCATCTCGCTGGAACCAGACAACCCTTACGCTTATTGATAATACAGTACACCCTCGTTGATCCAAACTCGGTTATTCCGAAATTTGATATTTTTCGAACTCGAAGTTGGTTTGGTGAAATTAAAAAACAGAGGTTATATCGCATTCACAGTATTTTGGACCAAAAATTTGTTACTTTTCAAATTGGAAAATGAAAAAAATTCGTGTTCGCGAAAATCTACACATATTTTGGCATACTGATTTAAAAAAATACAAAATGTGAAATATAAATCAAAAGTGTGAGCTAGGGTATTTATGGCGTTTATGCGTTTGAACTCGAGTCTGAAGCGAGCGAACAATGAGAATTGAACGCCTGTACCTCTTGACGATTTTTTTTCAGCCTGCTCCCCTGAAAAACGTACTAAAGAGGTCCCACCGCATCGTTATAATCGGAAGGATAACATCTCGATATCAAAAAACATTGAAATCGCACGGCAATCCTAAATCCCGCCAACAGCCAGGCACACCAACCTGAGGTCCTTGATGGAGAGCGAGCCGCGAAAGTCGCGTAGTATCTCGAGCAGCACCCACGACCAGTACGAGCGGTAGCTGAGCTTGCCGAGGTCTGACAGCGGCTTCTCGGGGCTGCCGACCGCCGACTCCATCTTGGACAGGTCGTAGCTGAACGCGATGAGCAGCTTGCCGTAGCCCTGGCGCTGGTACGGCGGCATCGTCAGGATGCAAGCCACGTTGTTGCCGTCGGGCGACTCCTTCTCCTTGGAGAAGTAGCCCACGACGTGAGCGCCTGGAGGAGTAATACGCACACCGTTAGCTGACGCATCGTTTGGGGTCGATCGAGTATAGTAAGTAGGGGTAATTGTCATCAAATCAAATAAATTGACTTTGAATTTATATATTCGGATTGATGATTATTGAACTGTTCAATAAAACCACACGCATTTTTAGAAGGCAGTGAAGACTCTATCCGTCGTTTGTCTAGGGATCAGGAAAATAAAACCATCCATGCTGGTAAACGATCCATCCAGGAAAATTCAACATTGATTATATTTTTATATGGGAGTAAGATGGGAAAAAATGAATGATACAAGCAGGAAAACGATGGATCTGGCAACGATGCACAAAGGTTCAACTGAATATGAATAGGCCTATAGCCTAGGTCCCCACATGAATAAAAATAAATAGTGAAATCCTACCCTATATTCGACAGAAGTTGGGTTATGAAATATCATTATAGGCCTACACGTGTACACAAATAATATGAATGCAAATTGATTTAATAATACACCAAACCCTCGTTAATTAATCTGAGATTCAAGGGACCCCCAAAAAGTGATTACAATTTGAATATGAAAATTTGGATTAATAAAAAAACTCATTTTCCACCCAAATCATCACACTTCCTGGTTAGAATTGAAGCAATTTCGTATTGTGCGCAAGAGAAAGCTATGCCACATGTGCGAGGAACCGCTTCACTGATCGTGTATGTTCGGCTATCTTCGACCACAAACGAACGATAGATGGCCAGCTTTCATCGGCGCTTGGCCGTTCCGAGTCTGATTGAGTGTTCCGAGCTTACCGCTCGTCAAAGACAGGCAGAGCGGCAAGCGCACTCAGAGTCGGATGACGCACTCAGTGGCAGCGAACAGCTGAGCTGGCTTCGGCCTATTGTTACGCGTCAAATAAAAAGGATGAAATTTGGGAAAATAATTATCAATTCAAGGAATTCACTCGAACTATTTCGGATTATCCAATCCGAAAACAGTGCTGAAGCAATTGAGGGGTCAAAATATTAATTAGTTTGAATTACGGATTAGCTGGAATTCAGATTAATCATATTCATCAACATTGAAATGATTATACTTTGAGCCGGGGACTGACTTCAAGTTCGAAATATGTCAAATTTCGGATTAACCGAGTTTGGATTAACGAGGGTTTACTCCAACATATTTATTATTGATATGTAGCATAGCCTGCATAGGCCTATCGAGAGGAGGATATATGAGAAAAAGACTTGGCCCCATTTTAGTAATTTTGCGAGTCACAATTACACGTCAGTATGGGGCAATTGCGACAAGCTTTCGGGTAATTGTGACACTTGACACCAAGTAGGCCTACTGGGCACTCGATTGTCAGTCAGCTCAAAAACAGTTCCACGTTGGAAAGCGATTTGCGGTGCGTTGAGGCCTACCTTGCTTGTCGATTTCGCAGAGGATGTAGAAGAGGAATGGGTCGGTGTCGAAGTAGAGCGTCTTGTGGTCGAGGAACAGCTTGGCCAGCAAACAGAGGTTCTGGCAGTAGATCTTGTAGTCTTTGCCGTCCACTTCGAAGATCGACAGCGTGCCTTTGCGGTAGATCTCCTTGCCGGGCGGCTGACGAACAGTGCATTCGCTCTGAGAACGCACAATCAATAATTAGCGATTTGGATTTCTTGAGAATTTTTCAGGAGAAATTTCCGTTTCATTTTTCAACTTTAATAGGCCTACCAGGCCTATGCTTTTGATTTTTCATCAACATTACGATATAAATGTGATAAGACTTACATGAATGGTAGGCCTACAATTTATTATTCATGAATAAAGGATTAGTTTGAATTCAAGCAACATATGTGTGTAAAGATAACATTTAATAATTTACATGAAACTTCCATAGCGAAAAAAAGCTCAGCTTAATACTGCTTACTTAGGTGGTAAAGTTATCAATATTTTGAAGATCTGCAAAAAATAAATGCACAGTCTCATTTATTCACTACACAGACAAATAAATATTTAGTTGATTTACCACCAACTAGACAATACACTGACAACTTGGACTAAACTTAGACGAGCCATTCTGCCAGAGGGCTACTTAATAATGCACATGAGTTACATTTCAATTTATATTAGGTGTTCGACGACGCACTGTACTGATGACTACGATCTACTGGTGTCGGTGAATGATATGGGCCTAGATGGGATGTTGAGATGACAGATTATTTTATAACATGTTTTTGTATAGGCCTAGTGGTAAGGAGTCGGTTGCGCTCTGTTGTCAAGTAACCATCCCAGCATCGATTTGAACGACAGAGGGAAACCACAAAAGACTCGTCAGAAAAGTCGACCATGGCAGGAATCGAACCCTGGTCCCCTGAATGAAGATTTAATGTGCTAGCCACTAGACCACTCGTGAGTTACAGTTCTTTATTTAGACTGTAGCTAATTCAGCAAGGTCAACTGAAGTACTAACCTACCATGACAAATGACAATATAGTAGACCTATGCCTCTTCTAAGGTATTGTGCCAACAGGTTGTCATTATTCAGGTGACCATTATTATCAAGAGTTTTCTAAGTTTTGTAATGCAACACACTGGTACACAAACAGTAAATCCAAGTGATATAGGACAATTACCTGATGGTAGCGGTAGGTTTTTTCAAGACGCATATATTTCAAACAATATTCACATATCCAAAGTTTTGGTTGCTTCCCATATTCCTCAGGATATGGACTAAAATACCACGTATCAATTTCGTACCGCCCTATTTGAATTCGGTCTATATATTTCACTTTCGTAATAGCTTCGTGTTCTTTTTCAAGCGCGGCCGTAGTCGGATCCATTTCAGCGTACGTTTTCTGGATGTGATTGATTTCATCATGTCTGCGTTTCTGATTGCGGGTTATCTTCCTGTCCGTTTGGTCAGAGAGTAGGTCTGCCGATGGGTTGCGTTCGTTTGTTTTCCATTGTTGATCGGACATGTCGAACCTTGAGCTCATGACCCTGTCTCGCTGAACCCATTCATCCAAACGTCGATTGTAGCCTTCGTAATGAACATAGTACTCATAGTGGCGGTCCTGATCATTGTATCTGGCTTGTATGATTTCTGCAGGATCTAAAAATTAATGACAACAATAAGACCACAACTCAAGAAGTAGGGGCCTAGGCTAGGTCTATTAAGTAAGCCTAATGAGCAAACAGATAGGTCTAGAGATACAGATAGCAGAGATAGCCTTAACAGTAAGCATATGCCTCCTATTCGGACAGATCACAGGTCACAGCTTTTGTTTCTGAAATTCCCCCCAAGTCTAACTGAAACAACTGAAGCCTAGGCCTAGTGGGCCTATCAACAGACAACAATTTGATATACTGCAATTCCATTGATGTGTACATTACCAGTCCTAGGCTAGGACCATCGAGTTTGCTAGCCTAGAACTGATTAAGTTCAGTCACCAAAGTTCTACGTTGACCTAGGCAACTTCATGTGTAATAATTTGCAGGTTCAGTCATAATTATTGATAGCAACATTGATGGCAGTGACGAATCGGTTGAGGCAAATCATTGCATTCATTTTATAATTCGTAAATTAGGCTGTAGGCCTAAGCCTATGCCGGCCGGTCTGACCGACCCTTTACTCACGCCAAGAATCGTCCGACCTCCGCACCAAGTAATGCTCGCCAATATCCAAGGGCTGCTCTTCAATTGATTCGGAGTCTTCATTATCACCAGTTATTTTACCATCTATACTGTCACTGCGCTTATCGTCTTTTAACATATTGTTAAACACCTTTTCTCCCTGATTTTCTGATTTCGTAGCCGCTTTGTTGTCAACATCAGCCATGTTGCGTCGTGATGCAATGGCAAGGCCAAAGAGGCAATCTTTCTTCTACTCACCAATCACCAATCATCGCACTGGCACTGCGCAATTTCGAACTGCGCATGCTCAGTCTTATGTTGGAACTTCTTTGTTTCGGAAATCTTCAGGAACTATTAACAAGGCTGTGTCAAAAAAAAGTAGGCGAAGATCCAAAATGGCGTCAACTTCTCCGAAAGAAGCCTCCTCCCCGGTACAAACCAAATCCTTAGTGTCTGCATGTAAACAATTTGCTTTAAATGGTGTAAAACCCATTACAAAAAAAAATCTTCTATTCCATTATGCTCCTCTTATTGGGGCTGCGAACTACACCGCGCTGTCTGTCAATGTTTTGAACCCGACTTTGGTTATACGGTAAGATCCAGAGCTCATTTAATTTTGTTCTAATTACTTGTATGACAATGCTAAGCTGGACTAATGCAAATTCTTGGTCCAATAATTCTCAGCTGATTGATATTTGATGTATTTCAGAATGTTCCCAAAGAAGGACTTGACCAACTTCCTGCTTTTCAACACACTTCTTGGGACAGGTCTCTACATCTACAGCCGCCCCCATATGAGCGGTTCACCATCTGGGCAGCGTGTTGGATTTAGGTAAAGCAATTAATTTAGAAACAGATTCAACCTGTAATTTCTCCATCCTGATGAATATGTCATTGGCATGGCCAATATTTCTTTGATTTTTATTAAAGGTGAAAGTTGGATCTGGCCTAGTGTAGCCTAGGCCTATGCCTAGCCTAGTATTAGCCGCAGATTTGTGTTGAATGGTTGAGACTGTAATTTTGCAGTTCAAACCATAGGCCTACCTTAACCATTGAGTTTGTAAACAGTCTAAACTCAATGCCCTAACCATCTCCCAACATAACCCTAAAAAAGATCGTTACAGCCAATGTGTAGGTTGCATTGGTCAGCAGGTCTTTTATGGTGGTTCCCAATTTTAAAATGATTTCAAGAGTTATAATTGGGCTTCGGTTCGAACCCTGCCATCTTTTGTCTTTAGGCCTACAGTTCTTTGTTTTTCGTGGTTTCCATGTAACCTAGGCTAATTCCGGAATGGTTTCTACATGTCACGACTCTTTGCTTCTCATTATCCTTCGAATTAGGCCCACCTACGAAACCTTCATCTCACCATCCCATCACCTTCATTAATCATGCATCCGATGCCAATAGATTTTAGTTATCATTGTAGGCCTAGTGCGTCGTTAAACCCAACATGAAAAAACAGACAAATTTTTCATTCTACTTTTTGGAATAGGCCTACAAATGAGCAGTGATAATGAAACAATGAAAGGTGAAGAGATATTTACGTGTCATTCTATGTTTTGAAAATTAACAAGGCCATCTCCTTGACCATTTGTTAATCTATGTACCCATCTAGAATTTTTGTCTTTCTAGGGCGCCTAGTTTTTGAGTAGCGCCCCCCCCCCCCAAAAATTTTTTTTCAGAATTTTTGTCTTTCTAGGGCACCTAGTTTTCGAGTAGCGCCCCCTCCCCCCCAAAAAAACAAAACCTGTTGCGTCCCCTGGGGTACCAAATTTTTAAACTTTCGCACCGTGCGACATAGAAGCCTGATTTTTTTTCAAAATGCAGAGATTTCAATACGGTAAGCATTTAAAAAATGTTGCCAAGTGTCCATTCTTACAAGAGTAGGCCTATTAACTTGAAAACTAAGAACGCTAGAAACACAAAAATTTCCACAATTGTTCTAGATTGCAAGTCTTCATAGATTCACCAAATTTCTTCAAAATTAGAGATGGTCAAGGAAATGGCCTTGTTGATTTGACATGGACTGACCCTCACAAAAACCCATGCCTTATGCATGACTTGAACCCACACCCAACCTGACTTTAGTTCCTAACACAGTGCAATAGTTGACTGAGCCACGAAGGCAGCAACAGACCGATATGTACGTAACGATTTGTCATCGCGTTTCAGTGCCTACAGTTCGCTGATGTTCAGCTTTGGCTCCGTGCTTGTGTGGGCCGTTATGCGAAGCGTGTTGCCCGAGAACACGATTGTGTGCACCGCGGTGGGCGTCGCATCGAGCGTCGCACTAATCAGGCTCGGCACCAACTACATGGACTACGTCGACAACAGACTGGAAACTGCCGCCAAGAAGTGAAAGACTGCGTGCCGCACCACTTAGAATCTATTCGTTCAGGCAACGAAATTATTCAAATCAACACGATTCATTTCTGGGGGCATTTTAGAATCGTGAAAAATGTAGATGTTAATTTGTAGATATTCGTTTGTTGGACTTGAAGCTAGAGAAAACTGAAAAACATTCAAAATTGTCTGTTGTTTTAAATACAATTTACATTTAGCCTGTTTGAAAATATATTTTTAGTTTCTTTCTTCAACTCTGCTATGAATTCTCATTCGTGGGTTATTGTGGCCAATTTACCTGATTTACCAGTAAATGCTCAGAAGTCAGGTTAGTGTTTCAAGGATTAGGATTGTTGCGGACTTTGAGGAGGTTCGGAGAAAATCAAAACCAATATTGCACGTACAAAATTTTCTGTAATTTACTACATTGATTCATTTATACAAATATTCTGTAAGTTTTTAGTAAATTACCACAGTTGAACTGACTTGATTTATATAATTATATGTTAATAAAACTTTAAAAATTATAACAATTTTATACTATTCCAGCTCTTTCGAGATACTTATTTGGTAGATTAACACACTTTCCTCGACAAGTGATTGAGGTTCTCACCACTATAATTATCCACTAATACTAGCAGTCATCCAGAGTTTAAAACTGCTCAATACTCGTGGAACCACTGTGAATTTTCCTTTGAAATACTATCGAGTTAAATTATCGAAACCTATTCTAATTACGGTACAGTGCAACTATTTGGTAGTCGTCATCACTTGGTTGTTACATCCTTGTTATAGGCTAAACATATTTACTTTTTCTTGTATTATCTTTTTGTTTCACTATTCAGTGGTAACAAGCTCACTAGAATTCGGTTACCGGTAGTTAGGATCACTAATTGGATTGCTTATGGAGTTATGGTTAAGCTTTTAATCTATGATAACTGAATATGAAGTACACATCCTCAATTAATTTTGTTCTTTCAAAGCCTCTTGGTCCCATTCCTGGTACATTATGAGAAAAGTTATAATGAAATGATAGCCTAGGTCTTATGCCATCATGCAGAACATAAAACTTACAGTTAGTTAGTTGGTGATGTTTTGAGGCGCTTAACGGCTTGGTTATCAGCGCCTAGTAAAACTTGGTCACTCTCATAATTAACACATCAACACTTGACATATCACATATTATAATTATTGATACGTGATTAGATTAATTACAGTAATTTACGTTCTGTCCGATTAATAAGAAAAATTGCGTGAAGCTTTCCCTACAAGCTTCAACTTACAATTTTTAATCATTGAACTGCACAAAATAAATAACGAAATAGACCTTTATAACTTGAATATGGTAGGGAATAACAAACATGAAAATAATTATAACTTGTAGTTAAGTGATGTTATTACCCATCTATATGTTTGTAGATAGCCTACTAACTGAAAGAATACAGCTATCTGGGCCTAAGACAAAACTCAATGTACAGTACTCATTCTGAAGACTGAGAGCATTCAAATGCCAGCTAGCCAACTAATGTCGTCAGTTCAAAGCTTAATTACATTCAAATACCCATTTTTCAGACAAAACATCAATTCTGGAACAGATTCACAAATAAGTGGTAGAAGACCAACGACTGATAACCCTTAGTAACCAGATTGAGAAACCCGATTCTGTGAAAACACTTGAATTTATTCACCATTGGTGTTACTGTTATGGTCTTCTAATTGTCCCGTGAGGTAGCAACTAATGGAACGAGCGGGTCGGGATCAAAATGACTAGCTTGCGCCATCTTGTTGCACGCTGCATTATTTCGAAAATAGAACTGAGTGTATTGATACAAATTTAGAACTGTCATAGTTTGAATTACTGAGGGTTTTCTGTAGGTGAACTCTGATCTGTATATTAGTGAGTGCGTATACCACAGCTACCAGCGTAACGACGAGAGATTCAAGTCAGTCTACTTGACAAGATTTTAAAAACACCTTTCACAATATTTACTCAAATTTATCTTAATACAAATAATACACTATATAGAAACATCATTTTAGATACGTAACAAGAACAACAAACTGTAAGTATTAGTATTCACTATTCAGTATAGGTTATTAGTAATTAATAATTATAATTTATAAATTACCAGAAGTTCCTCTATTATTTCTTGAATACAGTAAAACCTCTATCCATCGTTTTTCAAGGGACCAGGAAAATAAAAGCATCCATCCAGGAAAAGCATCCATCCAGGAAAATTCAACATGGGCCTAGATCATATGGAAGTGGGGCTAGAAAAAATGAATGATACATCCAGGAAAACGATAGATCCGGGAACTATGCACAGAGGTTTCACTGTACTCATATGATTGTAGCCAATAGCCAGAACATAATCTATGATGAAAAGGGTTTACTTTTAATGTGCACAAGTGCTAGAAATTGCACCATTGACATTTTCTTTACTGTCCACAAACAATTGGAGAAATAAATAGACTAGGGTGACTAGGCCTGAAAGGGTGAAAAACTAACAGTGAAAAAGAAAATAATCTTTGGATATTTATAATAGGTATGTATCACAACACAACTGCTCATAACCGTGGACACAGGTCAGCAGTTGAAAAAATATATCAATATTATCACGTAAGAAAGAACACGAGATCAAATCAATGAAAAGAAATGCAAAGTAAAAGTTGAGGAACGAAATCTGTTTTACGTGGCCAAAAACTCGTCCATTTCATCAAACATATTCTTCTTACGACCTGCTAATCACATACTTTTTTGCCATTTGTAAACTTGACATACAAATGTGAACTAGTATTGGCTAGATTGGCCCCTACTGACATATCATCGGCCATCCTTCTACACACGAAACAGCTTACTAACAGCCGTTTATCACTCGGCTGTTGCGCAAGTAACAAACATTACACTCTCACAACATAGTACTGTACAAAGATATTACAAATAGGGTTTCAAGGAACATTCAAATTTTCATAGTGCAACATCAACACAGCAGACCACAATTCAAACTGCTGGTATTTTTCACGAGCGAATAATCTGGCCGATTGTCGTTCGGGAGAGAAACCCAATTTAAGAGAAAAGAGATTTGAACCTCGCACGTACAGCATACAATACGGGCGTTCTAACCGCTAGCTGACTAATGCGTGAAATTTACCGAAGTACGATTTTCGTTGATTCTCAATAGACCAAAAGGACAATCGGCAGATATGTTATTAGTCGCTCGTAAATTATGCTGTTGTAGAAATATTCATTTTTTTTTTATAACAAAACCCATCATTATTCATTGCACACATAGGTTCAACTAGGTACTTGAAGAAACATTTGAATGAGGTACAACATACATACGTATATATAGTTATTTCTCAAAAACGAGTTTTGTCTCGTTGAAATATGGTGACTCAGCACACTCTAGAATGTTTAAATACGTATTTACGTATATAATTGGCTAACAATTATTAATTAATCATAAATAATTAATTATACATTAGAAAAGTGGACCTAAGGTATTTTATCACAATAAAAGTAGGTACGTAAATGCCTGCACCACAATCAACAACACAGAGCAATGATGTACCATGACCTCACAGTTGACTAAAAATAATACAATCCAGTACGGTAGTGCGTGATGAAAATTGTAAAACAAAAACTACAAGCTTTGGCAATGTAGGAAAAAAGGTAATTTTACTGATTAACGTACCATGGCCAATTTCTGTTCGCGTTTTTGATGTTTTCTTTTTTTTTTTTTTAATAACATCGAAACTTGATACAAAATCATTGTTCCCCAATTAAGGCTAAGGATGAAAAATAGGATCGTTTGGACGGGGCACCACAAGGGCGATCTTACCAACCCATTTTAATTATTTAAAACCAATGAACTTCAACACCAGGGCTGCGCTGTCTGTGACCATAATTTTCCGCCGCAGATAAAAGTCTTGCTGTTTCCGAAAGTCCGGGACACATTATAAGTAAAAACCGTTTCTGTGATATATATCCGGACATTATCAGCATTGGTATTAAGAGTAAACAAAACACACGAATGTTGATATCTTCCACTTTGAAACAAGTCTCTTGGGCAATGATCACTTCTTTTCATTAACAGCAAATGTAAAGTTTGTCATTATACAAAATGGAAAAAAAAAATTGAGTGATAGGCCTATAATGCTTTCATATTTTTATATTTCTTATAGATCTTGTTTATATCTAATCATATATGGTGTGTAGTTTGGACATTTTGTATTTTGTTTGTTTTAAATTGTTTTTTACTCGCTTGAAGTTGATGCTTTGTGATCTGACAAAGATGACAAAGGTGGACAGTAGGTTGGGTTTTTAAGATTAGGTTAGTGTCTAAACCTCTTTTATAACGCCATTGAATTTGTAGTAACGCCGACAGGCGGAACGTAGCTTATATACTTGAGAAAAATGAAAAAAAATAATAGGCATGGTACGTTAATCAGTGAATTTACCGAAAAAAAAAGTATCAATTCAACCGTAAACTCAACTAAATGTGGGCATTGTATTGAACCGACAACCGACTAGGTGCTACGTCTCGAATGATTGTCCGGTGATAGAGTTGCGAACTGTTAGTTGCCGTTCAGACGATTGCCAACACGCATACGGTTTAGATCCATCTTTTATCAACAGAAAACGAATTATATTTTCAAAAGATTCAATAATAATAGTAGCCAAAAAAGTTTGAAAAATGATCTTAATTGACAACTCAAAATAGGCGTGGCTTTACCAGTCAGCCAGTTGGATCATATCATTTGTGGTTATTTAAAGATACCCCGATTGGATATTCGAATTTCACTACAATTCCAACAGCCCTGCTGATTGGACGGTATGATTTGTAACGTCAAGGGGGCGTAGACTGCGAATCGTCAATTAATGCATTTGAAAATATGTCAAATATTCAAAACCTGTTGATTCGATTGAAACAAGTGCTTTTGAGAGGCTCTATCCTTGTCGATAACATGGCACAGCTGACAAGATGGAGCAAGGAAAAACACAAGTATCGTGACTTAGAATGCAATTTTATTCAAAACCGGCCGCGCACATATTGACATTTTGATAGGTCTATTCTTTGAAATTTTTTTTGAGAATATATTAACAGATTCATTTCCACGCTTGCGCTTCTTATACTGTAATCCTTTTGTAACAAATACAAAAATCGATACTGGTAAACTGAAAGTTCTTCAAATATCGCAGATTTCAAATCGTCAGATTGGCTAACAACAGAACGCAAACTATCACTCATGACAAAAAAAAACTTTCAGTCAAAATAAATGCGACTAATACATCTATACTAAGTTTAATCGTTCGAATGCAGATTTAGCCTGTTATAAAGATGGCAAATATCTATTCGTTTTCAATGATGAACACTTCCTAATACTGTGGACCCCACCAACAGTAAGGTTATTTGGGGTATGACCGCGCGAATGATGAATGAATGTTTATAAAAAGTAAAAACCCATGCCTTACGCAGGATTCGAACCCATGCCCAACTTGACTTCAGTTGCCTCGACTGACCAAGCCACACGTCACTGCACTTATTGTTTCTACTTGAACACTTGGTGCGCTTGGGATGCCCAGTAAGTGTTGGTGTTTTTGTTACCAGATTGAAAGGCACTTACCAAAACATAACGTTCTGAACAAGTACAATATTCAATGTATTTTAAATTGAATACATTTTAGAATAAAACTTGAAGTTGCCTGGAAATCTTACCATGGTGTCTAGTCGCGAATTATCACCGAGCAAATTCAACTATTCAAGTGCTTTCATTTCTGCATGAAAGTTTCACTATGTGATTTGACGATGCAACTACACCTAATGGATATCAAAAAAGTCGTCAAAATATCAATGAATGAGAAGCATCGTTATAGGTAAATAAGAATCTTGTGAAAACACTGAAATCATTATGACCACCACAATTACCCACTTGGTGACGTCAAATATCAGAGCCACATTGAATTTTAAGATTCTTCAATGTGAATTTTAATGACATTTTGTAATCAAGAAGACCGTTTTCGGACATTTTCTTGTCCGAATGTGTCTAAAAATAGAATTGTGGTTAATGCTATAGGGATAACATCGATTAATCGAGAATCGATGAAGAATCGATTCTGATGAAAAACGATTCTCAAATCAAAAAATCGATTTTTCAAAAAAAAAAAAATTTTTTTTTTTTGGTTCAGTGCTGTACTTCTTTACGTCGTAATAAGTGCTCATTTTGCTGTCCATATTATTCTGTATTGTTGAGATTTTACTATCTGGACAAAAGCTATCCCTTCGGTTACGTCTGACAGCCGAACGTTGACGGAAATACCCAAATGGTACAGTACAGTTCAAAGAAGTCTCTAGCAGCCATTTTTCACGTGAACCCCTTAGGAAGGTTGAAAAGAAAAAGTTTCAAATTACACTACTTATTTGAAAAAAAAACTTTTTTTCAAATTTTTTTTTTAAATTTTATTTTTTTTAAATTTTTTTTACAATTTTTTTTTTCAAAATCGATTTTTAATCGATTCTGGAGCATATGGAATCGATTCCCGATTTTGAGAATCGATGTCATCCCTATTACATAAGCACAAAAAAATACTGTAACCTCAAGAAATTGCGTGATTTTTGTTGCGCAATCAATATTGTTTACATCATCATTATTGTTGCCAAACAAAGGTCATACTCACCAGTTGAATTTCAACGGAACATATTTGTGGTTCGTTGATCGTTTCAGTGAAGAGACGTTGAGATTTCATGGGTTTCAAGCGATCATCGCACAAAAGCAGTGGTTATTTCGAGACTAGGCTTCTGGTAAGCCCTGTTCCCCTTGTTATCAGGTAGGTACTGTAGTATCAAACTCTCAAGAGGCTACCTATGGCTATATCTAGATTAGATACCAAAAATCTGGTACTAAGTTGAAACAATCATTTTTCAAAACTATTTGAAAGACTCATACGTGAATTAAACTGTCAATATAGTATTATAGCCTATCATTTCAAATTTGAATAACAATTTCAATAATTCAACCACTAAATTACTGTGCCCAATTATTCATTACTGGAACGTCAGAAATATTTCGAGATTAATTGAAAATTATGAATATAAATCATTCGGCCAGTCCTGACGGTAGGACTATCTACCAGCATTTCACAATCTCTCTTGATTCAATCGCTAAAAGAAATGATAACAAGTCAGCCTATCATATCACGTCTCTATTTCACGGTATAGAAGCGGTAGAGATGGTATCTAAATTTTCTTTGCTCACACATTTACACGTAGTTGATAATAAACAGACCAGCCAATTTATTATTAATAATTTCTTTCAGCGTAAACTACCGTACCTAAAAACTGCAGTTTACAATTGTTGATAAATGTCTACTAACACAATACATAACAGATTAAAAAATGACTCGACAAAAACTTTTTGTAAGCTCCATCATGTTTTTAAAATTGGGATAATTCAATTTACTTATACACTCGATCGATATTTAAAAATGAGATAGCTCGAACGGCCACGTTTCTATTTGATCAAATTGTTAGACAACCAGTAGCAGTGAAGACTCGTACGCGAAACTTACCTGGTGCATCACCAACGTTGCATGCCCGCGGTCACCAGCGCTTCTTGTTGATTCATTTATTTATATTGGGTTTAATGACGCACTGTACTGTTGACTACGATCTATTGGTGTTGATAAATGATATATGAGATGGTGGGATGGTGAGATGAAAGGATATTTCATTAGGTGTTTTTGGATAGTGTGAAGGAGTCGGTCGTGGCCTTTTGTTAAGAGGCCGCAGGCGCTCGGATTTCACGCCACAAACTCTCACGACCGTAATTTTTGAGATATCAATATGATTGTTTTTGCATTCTGTTAATAATTGAAAAACGAAGGTTACCACATTTATAATATTTTGAATAAAAAATTTGTGATTTTTCAAATTCTTCAGATGGAAAATGAAAAAATTTCTAGTTTGCAAAAACCTAGATACCGTACATATTTTTGAATACCGAAAAAAAAAATAGAATGTGAAATATATGAAAAGTGTAATCTAGGGAATTGACGGTGTTTATGTAAATATGAGTTTGGCGGGCTAGTCTACGGGTTGCGCCTAGCACACGATGCATGTTAAACTCGAGTCAGAAGCGAGCGAACAACGAGCCCGTGTAGAGCGCGTGCGGCCTCTTAAGGAACCATCCCAGTATTGACCTGAACGACAGAGGGAAACCACAAAAAACTCCTCTCAGGATAGTCAACCATATCGGGAATCGAACCTTGTCTCCTGAATGACGGTTCAGTGTATTAACCACTCGGCCACACGTCTCAGTAGCGCTACTTGTATACGAGTCTACGTGTCGAGGGTAGCGAGTTCGGCCGTGTAGATGCCGATGCTTTCCATGTCGCACAGCACGAAGTAGATCTGTTTGAGCGAGGACGACATGACGTTGACGAAGTAGTTGCTTATAGACTTGACGATAATCTGCGCCGCCTGCTGCTTCGGAAAACCGGCGCTGAACGAGAACAACGAGAACAGTTCAGAACAATAATCAAGATGAGGATATAATATAAACGCGGTGATATCTCGATTAAATTTGGTGATATCTCGATAAATCTCTTTGAAATCTTACGCATTGTTTTTCTACTTTCATCATTTATTTTGTACCACGAAAGTCCTTCAAGATGTATAGTACAACCAAAGTTGAATTTTCCAGCATTGATGAATCTTTATAATTGGTACTTTGAAAACCATCCTGGTATTGACCTGGACGACAGAGGGAAACCATGAAAAAATCCTGACAGGATGGTTGACTATGGCGAAAATCGAACTCCGGGCTCCTGAATGACAGTTCAGTGTGATAACCACTTGGCCACACATCTCAGTACTACCAAGTCACTACTTATTAGTTATTTTTACACACTGAATGGAAGTGTATGTTCTTCTGATCCAACAAATACCCGCTACAGACCTAGAATGCGTGGACGACGCCCTCACTGCGTAGCTTTTAAATAGTAGATTACTAGGGGTGTGCAAATTCATGTTTTTTATTTCAAATCGAATCCGAATCGAATCTTCATCAAAATTACCGAATCCAAATGCAGATCTTTGGAACATGCATTGTGAAGAGTGATACTTTTTTTTTTTTAATAACATCGAAACTTGATACAAAATCATTGTTCCCCAATTAAGGCTATGGATGAAAGATAGGATCGTTTGGACGGGGCACCACAAGGGCGATCTTACCACCCCATTTTGATTATTTAAAACTAATGGTCTTCAACACCAGGACTGCGCTGTCTGTGACCATAATTTTTTGCCGTAGATAAAAGTCTTTCAGTATAAACACACGAATGTTGATATCTTCCACTTTGAACTGAATCTCTTGGGCAATGATTACTTCTTTCCCTTAACAGCAGATGTAAAATTGATCGTTATACAAAATGCACAAATTAAATTAGTGATAGGCCTATAAAGTTATAATTGGGCCTATTAGAGTAATACTGGGACAAACGACACTGCTGATCAAGTTACACTTGATCCAGGAAGTGAAAATCTCATCTCAGTATTCCCATAATTACCCCAGCATAAAACATTTTATGCAGAACAAGTCTAACCATTACAGCAATTGTTCTTGAGAATGGAGAATGCAATGCTGCCACGTTTTTGGCGCCAAGATTCAAAATTTTCGAATCTTTCAGGTATGTTGGACCGAATCCGAATCTGAAAGTGGATTCGGATCCGATTCGAAAAACATGTATTCGCACACCCCTATACATTACTGGACGAGGTAAAAAGACTTTTTGAGTGAATAACAAGTCTTGGTTTCTGTAACCGAAGCCGCGAGCGTTTATAAATTCTTACCGTCCAGTACCGACGGCCGGTAGAGCTAGTGACTTGAGGTTCTTAGCGTCCGCCGCCGCCAAACAGCTCTTGACGGTCCTGTCGAGCTTCTCGGTGGCGTCAACATCGTTGGACGAGGGACTGTTGACATGGACGACCCACTTGGCGGGAAAGTTGTGTCCGTTGCATATGGCAGCTGAAATCGAAATTTAAGTGTTCCATGTAGGCCCAATTAATTAATATTATGGGTGGATTGCAGAGACGGAATTTAAACCCCAGCGTACCTTAGACGCCGTCTAAATAAGAAATTGAATTGCAGCTGCAATGCAATTTCTCACTTGGACGGCGTCTAAGGTACGCTGGGGTTTAAATTCCGTCTCTGCAATCCACCCCAAGAGTCCACGAGAGTCAATTCAGCGAAATATCTGTAGGCCCCTATTAGGGATGACATCGATTCTCAAAATCGGGAATCAATTCTCTATGCTCCAGAATCGATTAAAAATCGATTTTGAAAAAAAAATTGAAAAAAAAATTTGAAAAAAAGTTTATTCTCAAAAAAGTAGTGTAATTTGAAACTTTTCTTTTTCAACCTTCCCAAGGCGTTCACGTGAAAAATAGCTGCTAGAGACTTCTTAGAACTGTACTGTACCATTTGGGTATTTCCGTCAACGTTCGGCTGTCGGACGTAACCGAAGGAATAGCTTTTGTCCAGATAGTAATATCTCAACAATACAGAATAATATAGACAACTAAATGAGCACTTATTACGACGTAAAGAAGTACAGCACTGAACCGAAAAAAAACAAAACATTTTTTTTTCTTTTTTGAAAAATTGATTTTTTTATTTGAGAATCGTTTTACATCAGAATCGATTCTTAATTGATTCTCGATTAATCGATGTCATCCCTAGGCCCTATAGAAAATAATTTTTTTTTACTTTCCTTCTTTTATTTATTTATATTGGGTTCAACGACGCACTCTACTGATGACTACGATCTACTGGCGTCAGTGAATGATACATGAGACGATGAGATGAAAGGTTATTTTATTAGGTGTTTTGGATAGTGGGGAGGAGTCGATCGGGCCCGTCGTCAAGGAACCATCCCAGTATCGACCTGAACGACAGAAGGAAACCACAAAAAACCCCTGTCAGGATGGTCGACCATGGCGGGAATCGAACTCAAGTCTCCTGAATTTCCTTCTTTTGTTTTAATATTCCGGCTCATCTTACAGAGCACATGGTTCTCATGCTCAATACTGATTATTGGAATCCCGGTAATATAAGAGTGACGTTGATGTATTCTTATGTTCACCGAATGAAAACCATCACACGTGAGGGACAGTCAAACGTACCTGTTGTAGATTCCAGAGTTCCATGACTAGACCTCAACTCCTGCACCTCCTGGAAACATAAAAACACATAGAACTGTTAGTATTTTCTCAATACTTCTCGATACACTGTTTATTTAAATAGTCTATAGACTATTATTGTTAGTTTGGAGACACTGCCGATAGCAGAGTTATTTCGTGGTACGAATGAGCTGATGATAGGAACATAATATTCATAAAAGCCCATGCCACACGCAGGACTCAAACCCACGCCCAAGCTTCTAGTGGAGAAGCTAGCGAAGAGCCTTTGTCGGCTGAGGCAGAAGAGCAGAGAGAGACAGTTATAGGGTAACAGAAAGAGCGAGAAGAAGAAAAAAGAGAGGGAGAGAAAGAGGTAGGGTTGGAGAGAGAGAGAGAGAGAGAGAGAGAGAGAGAGAGAGAGAGAGAGAGAGAGAGAGAGAGAGAGAGAGAGAGAGAGAGAGAGAGAGAGAGAGAGAGAGAGAGAGAGAGAGAGAGAGAGAGAGAGAGAGAGAGAGAGAGAGAGGTGATTTAGAGAGAGAGAGAGAGGATGATTTAGAGAGAGAGAGAGAGAGAGAGAAGGAGAGACAGTTGAGACAAGAGGTATCATTACCTGTAGGAACTCCTTGCCCCCCTTCTTCTCCAGGGCTTGGCCCACGTCTCCCATCATGGCAAATGACACGTTGGTTGGGTGGATAAGCGCATCGGCTAACACGTTGGTGATGTCGCCTTGCACCACAGTTAGCTGCAAAATAACAATACGTCGCTACGTCATTATTTATTACCAACGGAATCAAGATCCCACAAGTGTTATGAACGTAATGATGGAAATGATAGACGAAAGGAAGCGGTCATGGCCGATTTATTGCAGAAACAATCCCGGCATCAGTCTAGACTACAAAGGGAAACCATGAAAAACCCCCGTAAAGAAGGACGGTGACAGGGATCGAACCGGATCCGATATTCCTCTCACCTACCGTATCACATGAGGCGAGTGCATTATAAACTGAGCTGCATGTGCCGGTAACAGAATGACAGACGAATAACATGGAAATTAATATTCTTAAATGTTTTTTAATTAAAAAGAATCGTATCGAATAGTCAGGTCAAGGTAAGCTGTTGGTGAGGATATAGACTGCTCACCTTTTGTCCGAGGAAGAGTTTCTTCTCGAAGATCGTGGTGAAACCCGGACTAATCACGTTTCCTGATCCGTCTTTCTTCCCCTTTCCTTTGTTCAGTTTACCTGGAACAAAAGATGAAGTTAAGGAGACATTTACGTACAGAACTGACGAATCGTCCACAAACGTTATTGAAGGTCAAGATGGCAGGTACGTTTGTTATGATCAATTGAAAAAATAAAAAATTCACGTGGAACAAGGATCAAGTTTTTCATAATAATATTGGGTTTAACGACGCACCATACTGATGGCTATGATCTATTGGCGTTGGTGAATGATGAATGAGATGATGGGATGATGAGATTAGAGGTTATTTTATTAGGTGTTTTTGGATGGTGGGAAGGAGTCGGTCGTGGCCTGTTGTTAAGGAACCATCCCAGTATCAACCTGAACGACAGAGGGAAACCACGAAAAACCCCTGTCAGGGTGGTCGATCATGGCGGGAATCGAACCCCGGTCTCCCAAATGTCAGTTCAGTGTGTTACCACTCGGCCACACGTCTCGGTATAAGTTTTTCATAACAAACGTTCAAATTGAAATAGAAGAAGTTCTGTCTAAAGAGCTGGTTCAGATTGATTATTGTTTGCTAAATGACCCGGTGTACAGTAAGCTAGGTTATTTGGGGGTATCAATGAGTGAATAATAATGAAACTACGATGATAAGTGAAAGGACGTTGCCCATGCCCAACGGTGGCTTCAGTTTCTCAAGTGGCACCTTAGTTGACTGGGGTCCGGGAGGGCGGGAGGGGGAGGGGGGGGGGGAGGGGGTAAAATACGGCTGGGCCTACTTGTAAGTTTAAATTGAGCATATTTATCTGTCTGGGCATATAAAAAAAATTGAAAAACAAAAAGCCGAGGCCCTACAGGAAGAAACAAAAGTTAGTTCACATTGTAGTAAAATGTAACTGATGAAATTATAGGCTTAACATGATGACGAAAGTCAAATAGTACGCTTACTTTGCATGACGACCTGTTTCTTTGATCGAACGCCGACGGCTGCCGGACTGGCTGGTGCCGACACCGGTTTCTTGTGAGTCATGGGCGGTTTAATAGCGATCGGCTTCTTGTACGGCACGTTAACTGGCATGTTGCCGCTGGTTACGAACTTGCCGCCCTTCTTCTTGGCCAACAGCTCTGGATGTATCTTTGGTAGCACACCACCTGACGCTATGGTAACGTTCTTCAGTAGCTGTAACCGGCAGTAACGTTCATTAGTTGTTGCTGTGAATATGTCATATCATTGACCAGTCTTTTCAAGGGTAATGTTTTTTTCAGGGTTTTTAGTGATGGTCACAGTTAGGTGGGGTAAGGTTTTGTGTTGAATAGACAACTGGATGTAATTTTAGAGTTCATGCCCTTTCCTACTAACTCGGAACGTCATTTACTACAGTACTAGAACCTCTTTAGTAGGTAAGTTTCTTGTTGGTACATTTTTCACCTTGGTAAGTTTTATTCTTTGATCCCATCTATATGCTCCCACACATTGAATAGTTTCTTTAGTAAGTTTTTCACTTTGATGAGTTTTTTTGTCTGGTCCGCTAAAAAACGTACTGAAGAGGTTCCACTGTACCACCTTACATAGGCCTAACCCTGAAACAGCGGTTAAGGGTACGGTACGGCATATTTACCGAAGCTTAAAAGTCTCCACCACTGAGGAAGTTTCACCTAGTTCTCGAGACTCTTTGGATTACTTTTACGAGTGTCGCTCACATTTGGAAACTTCTCTTTGAATTGGAGAGAATAACCTTGATTTACTATTCCGCATCGATTGTTTTCTCACTTCTATTATTTATTCTGTCCCACCTTACTCAGGTATAGCTACCGGTAGTGTTAAGTTTAGTGCATGGATCGTTCTCCTGTAAAGGATGGATGTCACTATTTGACATCAAACGGTAACTCTAGTGTCACGCCAAGTACTAGCAGCTAGTACCGGTAGCTCTAGTAGTAGTAAACGGCAACTCTAGTCTCACGCCTAGTACTAGCAGCTAGTACCGATAGCTCTAGTAGTAGTAAACGGCAACTCTAGTGTCACGCCTAGTACAAGCAGCTAGTACCGATAGCTCTAGTAGTAGTAAACGGCAACTCTAGTGTCACGCCTAGTACTAGCAGCTAATACCGGTAGCTCTAGTAGTAGTAAACGGCAACTCTAGTGTCACGCCTAGTACAAGCAGCTAGTACCGATAGCTCTAGTAGTAGTAAACGGCAACTCTAGTGTCACGCCTAGTACTAGCAGCTAGAACCGGTAGCTCTAGTAGTAGTAAACGGCAACTCTAGTGTCACGCCTAGTACTAGCAGCTAGTAACGGCAACTCTCGTGCGCCTGATTGTATAATCACCATGTGTAACTCCTCGTCGTTGGCTACCGCCAATAGAATATGCCTCGGTGTGATTCTACCCTTGCGATTGTCACGAGCAGCGTTGCCAGCTAGCTCCAACACTTCCGCTGTAACACGGGCACACGTCACAAGTACGGTCAGCTGTCTTCACAACAATTAGTGTAGAACGGAACACTCTACCGGTGTGCAACATATAGACAATGTACAGAGCTCAATGGTCAAATGAAGGGGACGAGGGCAAGGTATAGTTACCAGAAAGCTGCTTATAAATATATATTATTTGATGGCTTGCATAATATCGAAAGAAGACAAATTTCAAGCTATTTGCATATTACAAATGTTTTATCAAAAGGAGTAGGTATACCTATTTGGCGGTTAGGTCTCTTCGTAAATCACAAGAAACAAAACGACGGTAGGGGACCTAATGTTTAAACTGGTACCGGTACCAGTAACCTAGAACTGAACTTGATAGCATTAACCACAAATCTATTTAAAGATACATTTCGGAAGAGAAATGTACGAAAACACACTTCTTTACTATAATGTGTCAATATAATATTTGTAATTATGAAAAAAAATGAATATGACACTAGTGCGTAATCATAGATAATGACGTACCGGTACGGTAATGTGACCAAATAGCTAATAGTGGTAACACAATTTGGTCTTGATATCTACTGTAGACCTGGGCACATCTCAGACTGAATTTTAAAAGTTGGTAATTTTGTGTTACTCGGTACGAAATTTAGTTTTCAAAGGTTGGTGTCGTTTCGGTTGGGGTTAGTGGTCAGGTAACTCAGGTTATTGTACGCAACCTCGGATAATTATGTGTGGTACCGAGTATGACAAATTTACCTAGACATTCTATATTGGCCTATTATAGCCCTACAATTGAATTTGGTTACAAAATCAATGCCCCTACCATCATTTAGTGCAACACCCTAAACTCAATACCCCTACAAGCCTTAGTGGTCCACATAGTCCTAAGCCTACCTGGACTTGGGCTTGGACAATAATATTATAGGCCCATGTCATTAGTCAACGTCATTGAACCAAAATATTCTACTTGGTTGAATTTGTAGTATGATCATTTTTTAATTACCTGCTAAATATTCAATGACAGCGGCCATATAAACCGGCGAGCCTACCCCAATACGAAAACGATGGGTTCCCATTTTTAAAAACCTGTGCATACGCCCAACTGGGAATGTCACATTGGCCCTTTGTGACTTCGTCATCGTCTTTATACGTTTCTTGCCACCTCGAGCCGACATTGTTCACTTTCTTGGCTGTAATTAACAATGAAAACGAACTCTAATTCCTCCGATAGGCCTTATTTGAAAATATCTGATAACACTTTCACCAAATAACGTAACGTGCTGTCAATGTCTTACACCGAGGATCGAGCTGAAGTAATCAGTAATTACAAAAGTGAAAGGAACGAACCACCTGCGCGCTAGTTGTATGTCGTGGAAGAGACGGTCGCTCGTAAACTTCATAGATATAAATCTAGTGGGGTAGAAAACACCGAGGCGCATCGTATGGTGGCGTTCCAGTAGCGTTACTGGGAAGCTACAGGGAAACCGTTTACGATGACTCGGTGGGAAGCGAAAATGGTCGAAATTCAAAATCCAAACGAAATCCCATCGAAATGGAGATTGTTGGACCCAGATCAGTGACTAGCATTCTGAACAGTCATTCCGTCGATTCGCGTCATAGTTGACCATCCTGAAAGAGGTTTTCGTCAGTAACCTTGGTTTTTCGTGGTTTTCCTCTGTTGTTCAGGACTCAGGTGAATATTAGGATGGTTACTTCCTAGTTCTTTAGACTGACATTTGACATATATGCCTAGTTTATAGAATCGGTACGCTAGCTATGATCCAAGCTACGACAAAGAATAGAAGACTATTTACTGGCTCTATAATGGTACTACAATATATTGAATTGAATGAATAACTTGAATAGGCCTCATAAAATGTGCTCAGCGAAGACTTCCACAACACTATAGGCTTAAAAAAAAATTGGGATTCGTTTTTATATTTGGTTACCGGAAAACTAGGGTGACTTTGACATTTTGTTGGAAAGAATTTCAAACTGCCACAAATGAGAAACTTTTGATTTCATCGTATGTATTTTGATACATATTTTGATTTTGATATGTATCTATTGAGATACAAAAAAAAAAAAAATGGATACGATGAAATTAATTTTTTTTTCATTTTTAGCAGTTTGAAACTTTTTCCAATCAAAGGTCAAAGTCACCCCACTTTATGATATGTTTTTTTTTTTTAGTGCGGGTAACCAATCGACTTGCAACTCTTGCTGGATATTGTTGTCATACCAGAATAGATCCATATTCTTTTTTTGAAAAAATCGGTTGGAACTGTCTTGAATCGGAAATTGTTTTTTTATGAAAATTTGATATAGCTCTCCGTAGAAATAGCATTGGGTGAAATTTTCAATCAATTGATTTCATCACATTTAAATTGAATTTTTACGAAATGTTAATATTGTTTCAATACATAGTTCTACGAATTGAAGGAAAATGGGTCAGGCCGTTTTTAATAAAATAAATGTAAGCCCTATATTGGAAGAATGAGAATTATTGATATTTACTTCACATCTCCTTTTGTTTTTTCAGGAATATCGGATATTATCTACATATATATTATCTACATTCTACCTCATGAAGAGTTACAAATAAGGCCCAGTATTAATCAAGTTCAGTTAGCCTTATTCCGATAGTTAGTGAAAACAAATAGTATGGGTCAACATAGTAATGACAACTTCAAAGTGTTAACTGCCAGTTAGAACCACTAGCCCAAGATCGGAAGCTCTGCTAGATACTGTAATCTAAGATACAATACTGCCACTGATAAGGTAAACAAAAGAAAACATTTTGTTCAACAAATAGATTTTATTAAATTATCAAGTATTCATCAGGCATCGGCCACTACTGATAAACAAGTGAATATTACAGATTCATTTGAGAGATGGATATAAAAAATCTAGTATATTAATAATTATTATGAATTACAGTATTACACCCTTGCTTTTATATATATACACACATTTGAGCTTGCACTGAAATCAAAACAAATATTTTACATTCCTTACAACTAAACTTACATAAAACATAATACAACTTGAAATACGTACATTTGTGATCACAAAAAAAAATGATTTTTCATCTGAAATTAGAACTAGAATGGAATTGACCCATATTTTACCAATAATATTCTCATATTACATATAACAAAAAGTAAAAATCTATTTTCTGTTTGTCTAATTTTCTGTCAACCAGATGCAATATCACAAGGTTACTGATTCAGCCAATTAGAAAAAAGACTTTTATTACCCCTCCTGGCTAAAATAGTCAAAAACCGGAACATAGAAACAATTTCTCGATTTTTTTTCGAACATTTTTTTTTGAAAAGTTAATAGCATCATCCCAATATGGTAAGGTCGATCTTACAGCGGACTTCTATATCGACTAGATTATTTAAAAGTATCCGTTTCACACTTAGGACCTTTAATAAGTACTCAAAAGCAAGTATAGTCATACTTTGTAATAATATTATATTCAATTCAATGGTAATATTTTCAATTCCCGTCCTTATGTTTAATAATATAGGTACAAAAAAAGCTGACGAAATATTTAAATATCCGCTGAATTCAGTACACAGTATCCCATGTTCTTCAGTGATTTAAGAGTGACATACAGAAAATAATAAAACATATAGTAATACATTTTAATGAGCAGCCGCCTCGCAGTTTGTCTTATACGGGGCTCGAACCCACACTAATATTCATTTCCAATTACAAGCTCACCTCTAAAATCTAACATATAATTAGAAAATATTTTATCACATTTACAATCAATATTATTTCAAAAGTCTAAAAACACTATTTAAAAACTAACATCATTATTACAAATCTAAATATTCAAATATTTAAATAGGGTTTATAATACGGTGAGATTTTATATAATTTTAATTAATATAATTTAATTATATACTATAAATTTATTCATTACAAATTAACAGCTAGGGCCTTTGCGACCTTAACCGACCTCTCATTGGTCCTTGTGGGAACAAAGCGGACCAATGAAGTTGTTTAGTTAAAATGTTGCGCTGACCCATCGTCGCAATAACAACACTAGACTGAGAGATTTAATATCTTACGTACATATAATACTATAGGATTCTGTCAAGTGACGTCACTTATTGTTGAAATTGACAGACAACAATGTGCACCAGTTGGAATTGACCAATCAGAATGTTTGGTAGTCCACCAGTTCGGTGTATTGCTATAGTAACGATTGTTTGTCATTTGTTACGTGACAGAAGCCTATAAAGCACAACTCTAAAACTATATGGTATAATCAATAATAACGGAATTCATTTCCCTAATTTCAGAGAAAATTATAAATCATCATTTCAATTTCAGAAATTATAATTAATTTTAATTTTTTGGCTCCAATACGTACATTAATACATGTATTTATTTGTTATACAAAATCCACGCTACAAAAGTATAAGCTAATTAGTACACAAGTTTGTTAGGATGTACAGACAAGAATTAAAAACTAAAAACTGACAAATATAAGTCTATTACATAATATAATGAAGTCCTAAAAAGTCTAAACTGGTTTCTTTTTAAATTGAAAATATACATTTCGCTTTTACGTTTATAATTTCTATTGCATTTGGATTGAAACTTTCTATTTTTTTCATTCAAGTGCTCATCAATTGAATAAAAACATTTGGTCGAGAAGAAAATTATCGATATACGTTTGAATTGATCCAAGGATTTTTTTTTTTTTTTTCAATAACATCGAAACTTGATACAAAATCATTGTTCCCCAATTAAGGCTAAGGATGAAAAATAGGATCGTTTGGACGGGGCACCACAAGGGCGATCTTAAATTTATTATTAAATATATTAAATTCTTCTACGATCCAAGGATGATATATTTTTTAATGCTGATGACAATTGACTGTACAATTTAGTATCTCCAGAGACTACGAGTCATGACGTAGGCATTACCGATTCTATATAGAAACATGTACAGAATCGAGTAATGTCTACGTCACGACTCAAAAAAAGGATCGGGTCCTTTGGGTCAAATCAATTAATTACAATTTATGAAATTGAGATGATGATTTCTAGTTTCTTTACTGAAATTAGGAAAATAAATATTGTAATTCTTCGTTGAAATCTAGATCCAGGGTTGTGATGTCCTTTAATTTTATTGTATAAATATATGATAACAATGTATTATTAAATCACAAAGTCCTTAAAACACAAGTCCACCAGCCAGCAGTGAACGGTGATGTAATACCACCTTAAAGATGTAAAATAAGAATATACATTAATTAATTTTTAATACATATGTAACTGTGCGTAATATTTCAGTATGGTAAAATATTAAAAACTTGTTCAAATGGATTTGTTTAAAAATTACTCCACACTTCTGACCACGAAACAAAAAGGTCATCTACCAATATAATAAAAATAAATATAATCGTTATATTTGTATTACTGTGGTATTTGTGTCATTCATGACGAGATTTACGATTATTAACATGACTACATCTTACAAAATTGTCAAATATTTGAATCTGTGGGGATTTTTTTTTTTTTTTTTTTTGACGACCTTCATATCTCGTGGATGCGAGTGTATATATACATATAATAACAATTGTTTTAATGCCTGAATTACCAACATGGGAGCAGCTCTAACTGGCAGTTTGAAGATGTTATCACCATGGTTACCCATGCTATAAGATCTCACAAACTCTCAAATAAAAGCCAACTGGACTTGGTAATACCGAGCCTTAGAGTAATTACAAGTATTTTGAACAGATTTATATAATAATATCTTGGTTTATAATTATTTTCATGATTTTCTTTGTCGACTCTTACAACAGCGTCACAACGGAGTACTTTAATTGTTGCCAACAAGAGTTGATCTGTCTTTACAGAACGTCGAAATCTTGAGTGTGGATTTTAATGAATGATATACTATTTATTCATCTGAATTAAGAGAAAACTGGAAATAATAATTACAATTTCAGATATCATGTTCTAATTCATTTGTTAATTCATTAACCTGGCCTCTTTTCTGAGTCGTGACGTGGACATTACTCGATTTTGCTTATGTTTCTGTACAGAATCGGTAATGCCTACGTCACGACTCAAACAAATATATTATGATTTCTGAAATTGAGATGATGATTTCTAGTTTTCTCTAAAATTAGGGAATAAATAACGTCATTGTTCGCTAAAATCTAGTTTCAGGGTTTTGATGATTTTTAAGGTATAGATTCAAGGTTCGTCTAGATATTGACTTCGCCCTAAAGTAGGCCTCAATCCATTTCACCAATCCAAAAATTTGAATTATTTTGATAAAATTGTGCGTGTATTATTCGTCACCGCTACGAGATAAACCTCTCATTTCCATATCACGTAGTTTCCAATTATCCATATCAACACAAATGAATATTATATACATACATATATATATATATATATATATATATATATATATATATATATATATATATATATATATATATATATATATACATATATATATATATATATATATATATATATATATATATATATATATATATATATATATATACATATATATATATATATATATATATATATATTCATATATATATATTCATATATATATATATATATATATATATATATATATATATATATATATATATATATATATGTATATATATATATATATATATATATATATATATATATATATATATGTATATAAATATGAATATATATATATATATATATATATATATATATATATATATATATATATATATATATTCATATATATATATATATATATATATATATATATATATATATATATATATTATATATATATATATATATATATATATATATATATATATGTATATATACACTTACATGAATATGAATATCATATTAATTCATATTAATAATTCATTTAACTAAGAAAATACTGCATCACGGAATGGGTTGTTCCCAAGTGTGAACCCAGTGCATGATGACGTCACATATCGACAGTAAGTAACTGGCTCAGTGGTGGTGATCGTGGTCGTGGTCGTGGTGGTGGTCGTGGTCGTGGTCGTGCTCGTGGCCTCCTAGTATCGACTGCGCAGCCTCAGTGACGATGTCGACCATGTGGTCGTGCCCGTCGTGCCCGTGACTGTGCCCGCCGTGACTGTGTTCGTGCCCGGCTGGAAAAAAGCGAAAAGGAATGGATTAATTATCAATTAATTAATTCATTTTTTTAATCAATTGAATAATTGAAATAGGCGTGGCTTTACCAGTCGGCCAGTTGGATCGATATCGTTTGTGGTGATTTGGAGATACCCCGGTTGGATATTTGAATTTCACCTCGGTTCTAACAGCCCTGTTGATTGGATTTTATGATTTGTGACGTCAATGGGGAGTAGAATGCGAGTTGTCTATTATCTAAGAGCTGCTATTAGTCAAGGTACAGAAATAGCTTGCGTAACCAGCGGCGATAAGCTAAAGCGTTAACCCTTAACCATCGCTCAATCCACTAACAATTGGTTCTTAAAACAGGACCTAAAAGTACCTTAAACCTCAATAATATACCCTTATTTGGCACTGAAGGTACTAACAGAATTCGCGTCTAAATGCCAATATGGCGACAAAAGATTAAGTACATTAGACCTTTGATTGGTTTAATATTCACTAGAATAAGAGTTGAATACCTTCAATTGGAATAAAAGACAACAATCTTGAGAATTTTTATTTTTCATGAATTATTGTGCACATTTTTTATTTTTTTTATT
>OZ023335.1:24883005-24885505 GCA_964007535.1 Brachyptera risi | reverse complement strand
TCCAGTAGTCAGAATCTAACGACATTGGAGGATCATGACAAGTCTCTGCCAGGGTTGCCGAGCAATGCGAGTATCGAACCACGGTCATCTGAATGACAGTTCAGCGTGCTATAGTCGCTGACCCACACATCTCAGTTTTGAAGAAGGAATTAGTATGAAACTATATGAGCGTAGGTCGATTTTTTTTTTGTTATTCTTATGATTTTTTTTATTCGTGGGATTTTTTCGATTTCCGTGATTCTTGCTTGTTTTGAGTGATTTTTTTTTCATCCAAGTCATTTTTTTTTAAACTTGTGATTTTTTTTTCGTGTGATATTTTATTCGTGTGATTTTTTAGATTCCCGTGATTCTTGCCTAATTTGTGTGATTTTTTTCATTCGCTTGATTCTTATTGATTCGCTCGATTTTGATTGATTCTCGTGATTTCCCCCCCCCCCCCCCCTAATGTACACCTGATTTTTTTAGTTGTTCACCCCTCGGCGTAGGCCAACCTTGAGACGATATGTGGAAAGCAGTTCCTATACAGATGGCAACATTCACGGAATTGACCCACGAACAGCTGTTAAGGTTACTCATTTTTCTACTTCGGATAAATTTAGTATTCATACAAGTCACAAGCAAGAGAAAATGTTGCTTTGTGACGTCACATGTAAAGCTATAAAGTCGAATCAACATTTCTACGACTTCAAACCATCATCCACTTTACATACATATTGTTTCGTAAAAAAAAAAAAAATGTCTCCCTCGGTAGCTCAGTCAGCTGAGGCACTAATCTAGAAACTGAAGTCACCGTTGGGCGTGGGTTTTTGTGAATGTCGTTTCACTAATCATCACTTCATAGTTTCATTATCACCTGCTCATTCGTACCCCCGTATAACCTAGCTGTTGGTGGGATCGTTTAGCAAAAAATCCTCATCATCTTCTTCTCAAAAATATATCTGAATTTCTTTTTCTCCTCTCTCTCTCTCTCTCTCTCTCTCTCTCTCTCTCTTATCTCATCTGTCTCTCTCTCTCTCTCTCTCTCTCCCTCTCTCACCCTCCCCCCCCCCTCTCTCTCTCTCTCTCTCTCTCTCTCTCTCTCTCTCTCCTTGACATGACCTTGACATTGACATGCGATATTAAAAGTTGCGACTTCAGCTATGACTTGGGAACGATTACATCTCGAAATAGCCACTAGTTCGATATTGGTTACAGTCGAGATATCGCTATATCTCGCTCAGAGTTCAACTTGTGCACGGCGGACTTGGATGCATATAACATCGACTAATGACCCATTTAATACTAGAGCTGTTGAGATAGTTTCTTAATCACCTGCACATTCGTACCCCCGTATAACCCAGCTGTTGGTGGGGTCACTAAGCGATCAATTATCAATCACCAAATAAGTTATGAAGGAGAAAAAATATGTTGGTACATTTGAAGTTATGAATTTCAAACCAAAAAAATGTGGATGGATGAGAATCTATGATATAAATTCTATACAGTTGGCCGACCGACCGTCTTAGTCAAGACTTGACATGAACTTTGACCTCAGTTAACGAGTCGGGAGTGGATTCGCGTATCTTTCGTTATTTGGATCCCCAAAATAACCTAGCTGTTGATGGGGCCATCAAAGATATCGCAAATTGAGATTTGAGTTTCACGTTAAGAGGCCGCAGGCGCTCGTATTTCTCGCCGCAAACTCTCACGGCCGTAATTTTTGAGATATCAATATGATTTTTTATGCATTCTATTAATGATTGAAAAACTGAAGTTATCGCCTCAACAGAATTTTGAAAAAAAAAAATTGTAATTTTTCAAATTCTTCAAATGGAAAATGAAAAAATTTCTACTTTACGAAAACCTAGATACATATTTTTGAATACCAAAAAAAAAAATATAGAATGTGTAATATATCAAAAGTGTGAGTAAGGAAATTAACGGCGTTTACGTGAATACGAGTTCGGCGGGCTAGTCTGCGGGTTGCGCCTAGCACACGATGCATGTTAAACTCGAGTCTGAAGCGAGCGAACAACGAGCCCATGTAGAGCGCCTAGCACACGATGCATGTTGAACTCGAGTCTGAAGCGAGTGAACAGCGAGCCCGTGTAGAGCGCCTGCGCCCTCTAAACAATGGAAATATATAGGAACCGACATGTATTGAGGGTTGCGTTGGTTTGCAGGTTGAAGATGCCCAACGGTGACTTCAGTTTCTGAAGCGGTGCCTCAGCTGATTGAGCTACCGAGGGTTGCTATGGAGTTGGTTGTCAGATTTTCGAGACGGACTCGATCTTTCACGTGGTCAAAAAGCCGTTTTTAATCAATTTAATCTTTAATCAATTCGACATTTTATTTTTTTGAATTCAATCAATTTCAAGATTATACGTCAACTAATTTCATTACACCTTTAGTATTCATTGACATTTCATCTTAAAACTGATTGAATTCACAAAAAAATGCCATATTTATTAAAGAGCATATAATTATCTTGGCGTTGATATACTATTCATCCAATTGACCA
>OZ023335.1:24820238-24882805 GCA_964007535.1 Brachyptera risi | reverse complement strand
ATTGCGCTCAGATGAGAAGATGCTATAGAAATAAGCCACGCCTTCTTTCCAATCTCGGTTCGATTCTTCGCCTTAACGATGTGGCCGTTTGGAGCAAGGCCATCTTTTGTCGAACACACACACACACACACACACCACACACACACACACACACACACTGCTAAGCTCAAAGCAAAGAGATTAATAGGGTGAAGAAGATATGCCGTACATTAGTAGGAAGTTTTACCATAGACATTTATTACATCACCGAGATACGTTATACTCCTGCAGCCGATAGCTATATATATGCTCCTTCCGATCTTGGCGGCCATATTGGATCTTTTCAAATATATATAATTATATATAGGCCCATATATATATATATATATATATATATATATATATATATATATATATATATATATATATATATATATATATATATATATATAAATATATATATATATATATATATATATATATATATATATATATATATATATATATATATATATATATAGATATATATATATATATATATATATATATATATATATATATATATATATATATATATATATACTGAGACATGTGTCCGAGTGGTAATACACTGAACCGTCATTCAGGAGATCGGGGTTCGATTCCCGCCGTAGTCGACCTCCCTGACAGGGGTTTTTCATGGTTTCCCTCTGTTGTTCAGGTCAATACTAGGATAGTTCCTTAACAACAGGCCACGACCGACTTCTTCTCACTATCCAAAAACACCTGATGAAATAACCTTTCATCTCATCATTCCATCATCTCATATATCATTCACCGATGCCAATAGATCTGAATCATCAGTACAGTGCGTTGTTAAGCCCATTATAAATATACATATTCATATATATATATATATATATATATATATATATATATATATATATATATATATATATATATATATATATACATACATACATATATATATATATATATATATATATATATATATATATATATATATATATATATATATATATATATATATGTATATATATATATATGTATATATATATATATATATATATATATGTATGTATATATATATATATATATATATATATATATATATATATATATATATATTTAATAACATCGTATCATTAGGACCATGGATGAAAGATGGGATCGCTTCGACGGGGCACCACAAGGGCGATCTTACCACCGCATTTTAATTACTCAAGACCAATTAACTTCACCACCAGAACTGCGTTTAACATCTTTACTCGTCTGAGAATACTTCAGGCAGACTGACAGACTCGACCGTGTCGGACATGGTGGATGTGTCACTGAACAATGACCAAGTTTAGTTGACCCACAAATAGAATAATTCAATCGAATCCGTTTGATCCGCCGACAAACCCGACTGTCACAACATCCTCTGAAACTGACGCATTGTACCGTGACCTTTGACCGCTCGACACGTCCGATCGTCGTGGTCATGAGATAGGAGAGACGGGCGATCGGAGTGTTTCTTTTGGTACACGTATACGAGTTGTGAAAGTACCGAGGGGGAGTATATATTATTATTATGATTATTGTTCATGAAAATAGAAAGTGTTTAACAATTACTATGAATCGGCTGATTTCTGGGAAAAGTGATGATAAACTGGTAATAATGAACAATATTAAATGCTCGTGTGGTTCGGTTAATCATTTATATTTGGTTTAACGACGTACTGTATTGATGAGTAAGATCTATCGGCGTGGGTAAATTATATATGAGTTGATGGGATGATTTTTTATTTTTTTCATTCATATTAGGTTTAACGACGTACTGTATTGATAAGTATGATCTATCGGCGTCGGTGAATTATAAGTTGATGGGATGATTTTTGTCTTTAATCCATATTGGGTTTAACGACGTACTGTATTGATGAGTAAGATCTATTGGCGTCGGTGAATGATGAATGAGATGATGGGATGATGAGATGAAAGGTTAATCTATTATATGTTTTTGGATAGTGGGAAGGAGTCGGTCGTGGCCTGTTGTCAAGGAACCATCCCAGTATTGACCTGAACGACAGAGGGAAACCACGAAAAGAACTGTCAGAATGGTCGATCATGGCGGGAATCGAACCCCGCTCTCCTGAATGACGGTTCAGTATATTAACCACTCGACCACACGTCTCAGTCATCGGTGCGATAACTATGTATTTGTTATTTTTTTATGGTGACGATAAAAAACTAAAATAATAATAATAATAATTTTTTTTTTGGAGGAAAAGATTTTTTGTTGCACAAAATATAAGTTATTTATAGAATATCGTAGACCCACAAAGTCAATATAATAATAATAATAATAATAATCAAAGATACGAGCGACTCCAAACAGCTAGACCCCACTGTGCGCTCCATAGTGCGCTCCACAACAGCTAGGCCCCACTGTACGCTCCATAATGCGCTCCACAATTGAAACAAAGAGAGCAGTCGAGTGTATAATATCGCACAGTTCAGCGCGTTGCCAGAGGCAACCTTTCGTTGCGACTGAATGGTCTTTATGTGGTCGCCGTGCGTGCATTCACCACGAATTGTTGACATCTCGGAACAACTGGTCGGTAATGTTAATAACTACGAGAGACGGGCGTTCGAAACCAGCAATTCTCGTGTAAAACTTGTTGACGCTTCGGAACAACTGGTCGGTAATGTTAATAAATACGAAAGACGGGCGTTCGAAACCAGCAATTCTCGTGTAAAACTTGTTGACGCTTCGGAACAACTGGTCTGTAGTGTTAATAAATACGAGAGACGGGCGTTCGAAACCAGCAATTCTCGTGTAAAACTTGTTGACGCTTCGGAACAACTGGTCTGTAGTGTTAATAAATACGAAAGACGGGCGTTCGAAACCAGCAATTCTCGTGTAAAACTTGTTGACGCTTCGGAACAACTGGTCGGTAATGTTAATAACTACGAGAGACGGGCGCTCGTAACCAGCAACACTCGTGCAATACATGAAGATCACATGAGTTGGTTTATCTAGATGATGATATCAGATTAAGGTGATAACTCTCGAACTGTGTATGTGGTATTAATTTAATGCTGGTAATGTCCGGATATATATCACAGAAACGGTTTTTACTTATAATGTGTTCTGGACTTTCGGAAAATGAAAGACTGTTATCTGCGGCGGAAAGTTATGGTCACCAACAGCACAGTCCTGGTGTTGAAGTTCATTGGTTTTAAATAATTAAAATGGGGTGGTAAGATCGCCCTTGTGGTGCCCCGTCCAAACGATCCTATCTTTCATCCATAGCCTTGATTGGGGAACAATGATTTTGTATCAAGTTTCGATGTTATTAAAAAAAAAAAAAAAATAATAATAATAATATATACATAACATAGCTTCTCTTTGATACTTTCAGAATGGTATACCGTAATTGAATCGCAACATTTTTATAGATCTATACAGCTGAAAAAATAAAATGTTTTTTTTCTAGGTCTATACGCTTGGCAGTTATGCAACATGACTTGAATAGTTATAACTTATATCATCTTGAAGCTATTATAATTATCTGTGTTTCTCGCTTATTAGAATTCTGGATTTAATAAGCGAGAAACACAGATAATTATAGTAGCTCCAAGATGATATACAATATAACTACTTAAGTCATGTCGCATAACTGTCAAGCGTCGACAGATGAAAAATGTGTTTTTTTAGCTGTCAACGCTTCACAGTTATGCGACATGACTTGAATAGTTATAACGTATATTGTCTTGAACCCATTAGAATTGTCTGCGTTTCTCGCTTATTAGAATTTTGATATCTCATACCGTTCAAAAGTTATCACCAAAAAAGTGATATTTCGCTAAATCGACTCCCGTGGACTCTTAACCACGTATTAAATAGATACGGTATTTTGATTCATTGGCAAATAATCAATTTACCTCAGATTTGCCTTCAATGCACTGTTAATAACGACAGCTAGGTGTATGGGTATAAACCGTTACTAGGGCAATGGACCGAGCGCCCGTCTCACGAGCGACGATCGGGGGTGTCACGTGGAGGAAGTGTGACGTATTTATGCACATGAGGATGCATCTGGATATTCCTTTCTCATCGGAGGTAATTGGAAATGGTTTAATTATATATTTTTATATTTTTATCGGGTTTAACGACGCACTGTACTGATGACTACGATCCATTGGTGGCGGTGAATGATATATGAGATGATGGGATGATGAGATGAACGGCTATTTCATTAGGTGTTTTTGGATGGTGGGAAGGAGTCGGTCGTGGCCTGTTGTTGAGGAACCATCATCATATTGACCTGAACGACAGAGGGAAATCGCAGAAAAAAAAACCTGTCAGGATTATCGACCATGGCCGGAAATGGTTTTGTAAAATGGTTTCTGAATTTTGTAAGTTTTTCATATACGGGGGGGGGGGGGGGGGGGGGGGTAGATCACCCTTGTGGTGCCCCAAAATCATATCAACAGTTATCCTTAGCCTCAACTGGGAAACAATTACTCCATTTCAAGTTTTTAATGTTGGTGAAATATTTGAAAAATAAATGAGGGTGGTTTCTTTTATTAATTTTTTAATTTCGTTCGTATTATGATAAACAATTCTGAGCATGAAAACCATTTCGAAACATCAAAATGAAATTGAAGATTGTCCAAATGAAAGAAATACATTTCGGAATATCTTGAAGGTATTGTACTGAACATACCATCGAAGTTGAAAAAAAACGAAAAAATATTGAAATTTATTGAACAGAATTATCAAATTCTCATGAGAAATTGATGACACATTACAATTTTTGTAATACGTTTTGCAATAGTAATTACCGGTTTAAACGACATTCTTGTGTTTCAAAGCAGTATTTGTATATTCCAAATATTTTCACAGTCTCTGAAAATGTCGAGAAACTCTTTGGAAAATGTGAACTTATATTTCTATATTTGGTTAACTAAAACTACGCACAAAACCTTAACAAGATTTTTCCAATTTCGTGAATGGCTAAAAACCAACTCCTCTAAAATGAGATTGCTGCTCTACATTGCTCTTACATAACGGAGTTACTTGGTCTTCATTGAAGTACCAGGTTTTAAGTGCGTATATGCACTCGAAAACAGGTCTTCCACGAGCCTTCTATAGACCCTGGCCTAAATGTAAACAATGTAACGCAAGGTTATGTACCCAGAATTTGGATGACTTACTCTGCATCGGTTATTGGACCGTTTGGTTATTCTAAAGCTCTCCTAGATCGCCTGATGACTATGATTGTTTGTTTGACGACCCCATCAAGATCTGGGTTAATTGGGGGGACGAACGAGTGAGTGGTAATGGAACGATGATGAATGATAAGATATTTTCAAAAATATCGAATGAGCCAAACGATGATTTTAGTTTCTGAACATTTTGTATCACTGTGAATTTTATTTGTGTGTACGTTCAAATTTCGTAGACGCATTTTTAAAAACATAAATTGAAATAATTCACGTAAAAAATATCAGCCATCACACAAATGTAGATAGGCCTAGTTTGGTTGATGAAGGTAAAACTCGTAGAATTTTTTCCATGAAAATTCAATATTATTGTGAGAAAAAAAATGTATAATTCTGTAAAAATTATGAACGAGAAAAAAAATCATAAAGAAATATATTCGTGTATTCTATCAATTTTGAAAAGAGCGAAAGCGAAGACACAATTGTACTGTATATAACTAGGGCGTTAGCGACTCCCTACGCTCAAGCCGCTAGCTGTCATGTCCCAGACCATGACCTGCTTCGGTCACGGTCAATCACGACGGGAATCGAACCCGAATCTCTAGCATCACGATTCAGCGCTATAGTTCAAGATGAACCCACCCACATCGTGACATTATCGTATCAAAATGACATATGAACGATCGCAGTGACTTTCCGTGAGAACATATAGGTCTATATATTTTTTAGATTGTCACAAAAAAAAAAAAAGATTTTCACAAGAAAAGAATGACAATACATGAACTCTCTCAGAAAGATCTACAAGGCCTTCAAAAACCTTGTCTGTAGAATAATAAAAAAATATACCGAATTAAACAAACACACAAAACGACTAGTGGTGAAGAATAAATGATACAATATACTACATTTTGTCAACTTATAATTATGTCTGATAATTGTGTTGTGAGTTAATTCAAGTCATGTCGCATAACTGTCGAGCGCATTCAGCTAAAAAAAAATTCAGCTGTATAGGCCTACGCTTGACAGTTATGCAACATAACTTGAATCGTTATAACTTATATCATTTTAAAGTTATTATAATTATCTGTGTTTCTCGTGTATTAGAATTTTGATGTATCAAACCATTCAAAAGTTATCACCAAAAAACTTATATTTCCTTAAATCGACTACCGTGGACTTATAATAAGTAGGCATATTAAGTCACTTTTATTGTGATTGGATGAGCGAAGCGAAGACTCAATTTCACCATACCCGAAAAAAAGTGCCTGTTTGTTTGATTGTTTTTTTGTTCGCGCACCACAGGTCAAATGAAAATTCAAAATCAGTTGAAACTTGGCACACACAAGTGTCCTTATCTAACTCGATACTGTGTAGTTTTGAGGCTCAATCGGTTGAACCACTTTTGAGAAAACTCATTTCAAATTTTTTTAAAAATATAAGAATAACCCAGAGAAAAAAATTCGTCAAAAATATTTCTTTCGTGAGAATTCAAATTTTCAGGGAATTTTATTATGATAATTATACACCTCATTTCGAACTTTCAGTCTTATCAAATCAGCCGTTTTGATGTAAAAAAATATATAATCTATTTTTTTCAAATCACTCAAAGCTATTAAGAAACCATTTACTTCAAGCAACAGGTGTGCAAACGATTAAAACAAGCCCTCTTTGATATCTTAGGAATTGATTAGGAAATAAGATGGCAGTGACATAATCGTTTGGATCTCAAGGTCTATATATATATATAATAACCAATCCAAAGATAAGTTGATATGTTCCAGCTCATCCATCAACTCGGAAGCACATAACGCGTTTGCCTAGTTTATAGAAAATAGTGGAACTTGTTCTGAGCAAGCATCAACTCAAAAACCACATACTGCTGCCAAAGAATTGTAAAGATTAATGTAAAGTTGATTGTAAAGAATACTCAGACACGTCCTGGTCATCGGAAGAAATTCTAGTTTCTTATCGCGACAAATCTAGAGAAAGCATGTGTTAACGACCGGACAACGACGAGTGAAAGCGATCGTCCGTGAGTGATGGTATAGACAATGACCAACTGGACAGCTTCCAATGTCAAAAGTGCTATTTTGAAGATGAGATGAAGTACTATCTTGTAGTTAGCTTGAGTGAAGGCTCAATTTTCCCCTTTTTTTTAAATTTATATTGGGTTCAACGACACACTCTACTGATGACTACGATCTATTGGCGTCGGTGAATGATTGATATATAAGATGGTGGGATGATGATATGAAAGGTTATTTTATTAGGTGTTTTTGGATGGTGGGAAGGAGTCGGTCGTGGCCTATTGTTAAGGAACCATCCCAGTATCTACCTGAACAACAGAGGGAAACCACGAAAAATCCCTGTCGTCAGGATGGTCGACCATGACGGAAATCGAACCCCGGTCTCCTGAATGACGGTTCAGTGTATTAACCACTCAACCACTCGTGTCAGTATTTCACGCTGTATCCCATTTTCCATCCATAGCCTTAATTGGGGAACAATGATTTTGTATCAAGTTTCGATGTTATTAAAAAAAAATACTGTACTTGAAATATTATCAGCATTTGTTCATTTATTTATTATACGGCTCGTCTAAATTTCGAGAATATTTGTTATTATGTGTAGCATTATTGTGTTATGATTTCAATTTCAATTTCTATTTCAATTTCAGTTTATTTATTTCTTGTAACAGTAACATTTTGCACATTGTGTTGAAAGTACATGTTATGAAATTAGTCAATATAATACAATCCAGTTGGGCGGTAGTAGAAACCAGAGAGAAGATAATCTTAATAGTTGCAATGTAAATGTCATAAAAAAAAAAATTAAGAGATTATCAAGTTATTCACAGTTGGATAAAATTACAATTAACTAGGAAAACGCTATATACGCGTTGTGAGACGAGCAGAAAGTAATAGTATGTCGACTTCTTTGCCAAACTTTTGCCTAAATTCGCCAATTGGGTGACATTTAAGTTAGAAATGGGTAAAAACTGCTTCGAGTGGTACCAATTTAGCACATTTTATGGTTTATCTTCGAAATGGCTCACCCGATCAAGCTGAAAATTTTCAGAAATGTGTATCAAAATGTAAATCAACTTCACGCGGAATTTAATTTTTTTTGAAAATGAAAATATTTTCTTTTTTTTCCACCGTGCTATTTTAATGGGCATTTTTGAAATTTCTTAAATTCATAAAAAAAACATGTTACGATCCGATGATGCCACAAAACTATACAGATCTAAGTTAGATGAGGAACCATGATGAAAAAAAAGTTTGGAGTTGATAGCTGTAGCCGTTTGACCTGTGGAGAACCGACAAAAAAACATAAAAAAAAAAAAAAAAAAAACATAAAAACGAACACCAATTTTTTTCAGTATGTCAAATTGAATCCTCGCTAAAGCTCGTTAAACGAGCTTTAGCGAGGATTCAATTTGACATACTGAAAAAAATTGGTGTTCGTTTTTATGTTTTTTTTTTTTTTTTTTTTAATGTTTTTTTGTCGGTTCTCCACAGGTCAAACGGCTACAGCTATCAACTTCAAACTTTTTTTCGTCATGGTTCCTCATCTAACTTAGATCTGTATAGTTTTGTGGCATTATCGGGTGGTAACTTTTTTTTTTATGAATTTTAGAAATTTCAAAAATCCCCATTAGAATAACCCGGAGGAAAATACTTGAAAAATCAAAATTTTTCAAGACCTCTCAAATTTTCGCCGAATATAAAGGAAACTATTAAGCACATTTTGAGAGATTTTTTGCATCAATCGGATGAGAAATAACGAAGAAAACGCATTTATAATGCATTTTCCCATCAATTTAGGCTATTACGGGAACCAATTAAATCTATAGCAACAAGTGTCAGCAATTAATTCAAAACGATTGAAATGAATGAAGAGGAAGGCCGTGACATAACTGATTCTCGTAAGGTTTTTGAACGTTTGGAGTGATCCAAGGTCTGTAGATGTAGATTGGGTTGACAAATTATTTTTCATTCTAGATTTCTATACCCCTAAGCTCGTCTAACAACGCGCATCCCGCGTTTTCCTAGTCTAATTACAATGGGACCAAACTATGATGCGTGTAAAAATTTCAACGTTTGAATTTTGATATTTTGATGATTGGGTTTGTTATGTTTTACCCTCAACCGTCTGAAACTGGCGGACAAGAAGTTGAGAGCTGTTGTTGAAAACCTCCATCTTGCGATTTACTCAAACCAGTTTAACCACGAATAAGTCTGTGATGTTTATTGGCGACTCGACACTATCGACCGTCTAGTGCCGGAGCATAGGGGGGACGTGCGATCGAAACAATCAACTCTCGATATACTGTGAGTTTTTTTGTCCCTATATAACAAATCACGTTGTTTTCTAAATTCACTTTTTATCAACTTTCATTTTTCATTTTTTTTCTGTTTGTATTTCTTCGATTATATTAATTACTTAAGTGCTGTTATAAAACTGTTTTCGTTTATATTTTAATTGGGGTTTGTAATTATAGCAACTTTTTCAGTAATGGAAATTAAATATATTAAATGTCTGTCATAAAGGCAGAATGAGTGTCGATAAAGCAACTAGTTGTATAACTGTTTTACCGACTCTGGCTGGACCCTCATTCTCGAGATTATGAGATTATGAGATGAGATTATAATGCTATGGTATTTCATAGCATTTTCAGTGAGATTACCAGAAGTCCACCTAAATAATCTCATCTCATAATCTCAACAATAAGGGTCCCAGAAATAGATAAATATTTATTACACATGTATTTACGAAAGATGGTCGACTACCAACATGATGGAAAAATATATTTCAATTATATTTGTATATATGCTTAATTTCAGTGAGTTTTCATTAATTAGGACAAGATTCACGTTAAAAAACGCTACTACGTCTTTTAAAAGTGTCAGAGTCCTGAAAGTTGTATCGAGATTATCAAATTTTATCATAGTTTTCACTATTATTCATTTGGTAGTCTTCCTTATACTTGTTAAAACTTCTTGTTCCGACCACATACATCAGCGGGCTGTGGACTGACCGATAGCAGCACACTTATAGCGCATTCTAGCGGTCTGGGGAGCAAGTATTGGTCAACAAACAGCTAAGTACCATACTAAGAATAAAAAGTCTCAGGCATGAAGTATTGAAACAGGCTTCATCACAATTCACCTCACGCTCCCTCAGTGACTTTTCGACAAACCGGAAGTAGATTTTAGATCGGTTTCAGTTTAGACTAAATCAGTTCAGGATGTTTGTTCTATTAGGTTAGTTAGGGGAGGTTAATTTGATCAGGTTATAGGTCCACTGGACTTGGTTATATTGGGTTACCTAAGGCCATTTTAGGCTGCGCGCAACAACAACAACAACAACAACAACAACAACAACAACATGCTCATGTGGTAACAGACCAATGGTCAGATGAATAGCGGCTGCCTAACAACAACAACAACAACGACGGCATGTGCTGACAAAGAGCGATTGTCCGATGAATAGGGGCTGCCCTCACGATCCACTTTAATGACAACATGCGTGAAAATTTATGACTCCCCTCCTTCCCCCACCCCCTTCCAACCCCCCAATAGAGCCAGCTAGCGGTGCCAACATATAAATAACGTGTACAAAGACCGTGTCGCCAACCATGCTGAGTTTGGTAAAGATAATTTACGAGATACGCATTTTGGGTAACACTGTTCCGACAACACCATGCTAATTATATGCAAAAAGTGACGTCACAGTGCGAAGAAGATTATTACGAGCTCATAGGAGTCGATTTAGCGAAATATCAGTTTTTTGGCGATAATTTTTGAATGGTATGAGATATCAAAATTCTTATTAGACGAGCTTTAGCGAGGATTCAATTTGACGTACTGAAAAAAATTGGTGTCCGTTTCAATGTTTTTTTTTTATGTGTTTTTTTGTCGGTTCTCCACAGGTCATAACGGCTACAGCTATCAATTTCAAACTTTTTAAATCATGTTTCCTCATCTAACTTGGATCTGTATAGTTTTCTGGCATTATCGTATGATAACTTTTATTTTTTATGAATATTAGAAATTTCAAAAATACTCAGAATAACACGTCGGAAAAAAAGAATATATTTTTATTTTCAAAAGAAATGAAATTTTGCGTGAGGTTGAGTTACATTATGATACACATTTCTGAAAAGTTTCAGCTCGATCGGGTGAGTCATTTTGAAGAAAAACCATAAAATGTGCTAAATTGGTACCACTCGAAGCAGTTTTTACCCATTTCCAACTTGAATGTCACCCAATTGGCGAATGTAGGCAACAGTTTGGAAAAAAAATCGACATACATTACTATCCGCTCGTCTAACAACGCATATATGGCGTTTTCCTAGTGTAATGTAATTTTTATATTGACTTGATTGTCATACTTTGATTGTTCTTTATTCCAATACTTGACTTGGTAGTTGCTATAGGTATTTATAAAAAATAGCATCTACCATTTATATTAATTCATGTATATTATTCTCTCAATTGTACGTTGTGTGAATTTCATAATTTTTCATTTCATCCTCGACTATCCGTATAATTCACTCAAAAATGTTCCATTTTGAATTGTAATCCACTTGGACGAGAATAAAAATAAATTAATGTATAAATAAATTAAAATTCAGATATCTCATATCGTTCGAATATTAAAACTAAAAAAACTGATATTTTGCCACATCGACTCCCTTGCACTCTTAACGACTTAATTTGGCGAGACTCATTTCATATTAAGAGAATGAAAATCGTTGGAAAAAATGGAATAAAATCTTTCGACTCGATTTTTATTCAATTCCACATATGGTACTGAATTTTCCGAGTCATAATTTATATAGTTATTTGTCGAAAAAAAATCCTCTCATTTTTCATTTGGTCTCAAACAACCTCAATCTTATATTTCACTCATAACTTATAATTCACGATTTTAAATTTTTTTTTCAATTCACTATTTTAACTCACAATTAGCTGTCTCTTTTGAAGGGCTTTGTGGATGTTTTTTTGTTGTGATTGTTTTTTTATCCCTGTATCAGTGTATTTGTCCAATAAAAATAAAATAAAAAAATAAATAATGCGTTGGGTCACGGGTTATGGGATGGGCTGATTTTTCTTCAGTGACACATATTATTATTTTTAATTTTTTCATTGCTTCGACATAGTTCGTTACGTTTCTAACCAATTCCCTTTGGCATCATTTTTTGCTTGGGTTAGCACAGTGTTGTCGTAAAAGAGATATCCACCATTTCATGGCATTTGATTTGATTTTCATGGCTCTCTCGGTCGTTAAAGTTCGTATCACACTCGGTTAAACTCGTCGGTTTTATACAGTGTCGTGCGGAACATATGTTATCAGAAATAACCAATTTCAAAATGAACGAATAGAAAATTTATATTAAATAACATCGGACTCAGCTAAGTGGTCGAGTGACTAGCACACTGAACCGTCATTCAGGAGACTGGGGCTCGAATCCCGCCATGGTCGACCATCCTGACAGGGGCTTTCCGTCATTTCCCTATGTTAATCAGATCAATACTGGGATAGTTCCTTAACAACAGGTCAGGACCAACTCCTTCCCGCTATCCAGAAACACACACAGGTAAAGTGGGGTGACTTTAACCCACTGGTGTGACTGCCCTTTTGTTTGAATTTTTTCAAACTGCTACAAATGAGAAAGTTTCAATTTTATCATATCCATTTCGATACCTATTTTGATTTTGATACATATCTATTGAGATACAAAAAGAAATCGATACGATAAAATCAAAACTTTTCCATTTGTAGCAGTTTGAAACTTTTTCCAACAAAAGGGCAAAGTCACACCAGTGGGTTAAAGTTACCCCACTTTACGGGTAATAAAATATTCTTTCATCTCATCATCCCATCATCTGATATATCAATCAACGACGCCAATATATCTTAGTCAACAGTGAGGTACGTGCCGTCAGAAACATAAATGAAATAAATAAACCAATGTCGGAATAGATCGGATCTATATCTATCTATCTATCTATATCTTTGGTAGCAATCATCGGTCAGAAAATGAAAATATTCGACAAATTCGAATTAATCAAGTCTAGACGGGTAGAAACTTTGAGTGGTGGGGTGAAGGGGGTGAGGGGGGGAGCATAACTATAAATCAAAATGTGATTAATAGATGAGCGATAGCGAAGACTTCCATCCCACTCTTATGGAGCTTTGTAGTTTGTGTGTGTGTTTGTTTTTCTGATTGTTGACACTGCCATTGAGTTTGAAGTCATGGCCGAGTTGGGGGGGGGGGGGGGACTCTAAAGAGCGTATACCGGAATAAAGTCGACTCAATTGTGTGACATAAACTTCATGTAATTTTTTATTTTTATTGAGTTTTAACGACGTACTTTACTGATGTCTACGATCTATTAGTGTCGATGAATGATGTATGAGATGATGGGATGATGAGATGAAAGGTTATTTCATCAGGTGTTTTTGGATAGTGGGAATGAGTCGGTCGTGGCCTGTTGTTAAGGTACCATTCCAATAATAACCTGAACGACAGAGGAAAACCACTGAAAAAAACGTGACAGGATGAGAATCGAACCCCGATCTCCTGAATGACGGTTCAGTGTATTATCCACTCAGCCACTCGTCTTCGGGTACTTTTCAATAGAATATGGTAAGGGTTATCATTTTCATGATTATTGTTATTTAAACTCTTGCAATTGCACATAAATGGACGGTGGCAAATTCCCTAACTACCCCTATCCCACCAATTAAGGTTCAAGTAAGGAGGGTTCACCCAAACCCATATCACACAACTGTGACTCGAATTCATCCCGGTATACGCTCTTCACAGTTCACACCCCCCTTTGCACGATCACCAACCAGTCAATTGGTTTCCGACCCGTATTCACACGACAGTTGTTCCCGAGGTGCGATAACATGTTCGTGGTCGGGGCCACCAAACAGCCGACGCGTCTAATGAAGCCGCATGGCTGTTTGCCAGGAAACCTCATCTCGTCACAGCATTATCCTGGTGAGGGGGGGGGGGGAGGGGGGGGGGGCAGGTGGTGTGAGTAACAGGGGGGGGGAGCCATCAGTTATCGAACTGCGGCAGAGCGTTCGAGATGTAGTCGATACCAGCTAAACATAGGCTACTCGAAAAAAAATTATCCAGGAGTTTTGAGATATTATCACTTACTATATCTTGTTTATTTATTTATATTGGATGTAACGACGCACTGTACTGGTGACTACGATCTATTGCCGTCGGTGAATGATATATAAGATGGTGGGATAATGAGATGAAATGTTATTTTTTAGGTGTTTTTGGATAGTGGGAAGGACACGGTTGTGGCTTTTCATTGAGGAATCGTACAAGTATTGAACTGAACGACAGAGGGAAATCATGAAAAGCCTCAGTGAGGATGGTGGATGGCGAGAATTGAAACCCGGTCTCCTGAATCACGGTTCTGTGTGCAAACCACTCGATCACTCTTTATATATATGTATATACATATATATATATTTATATATATATATAATATATATATTTATAATATATATATATATATATATATATATATATATATATATATATATATATATATATATATACATATATATATATATATATATACATATATATATATATATATATATATATATATATATATATATATATATATATATATATATATATATATATATATATATATATATATATATATATATATATATATATATATATATATATATATATATATATATATATATATATATATATATATTCATATATATATATATATATATATATATATATATATATATATATATGTGTGTATATATATATATATATATGTGTGTGAATTGAGACAGTGCCCAGACAGTATGTATCGAGTTGAATGATTCACATTATGTTTAAGCCGAGACTCACAGCATATTGTTTTCACCTTTGAACTCTGGTAGACAAAAATAATTGTTTCTCCTTGTCTAGAATATATACGCGGTATGCTCCAAGGTATAGATTTTGTAATACATGAGTTTATTGGTGATAAGCAGTGGCGTAAGTACCGTGGGGGCAGACGGGGCAACAACCCCGGGGGAACCCATCTTGTATCGTCTGAAATGTACGTATGAAGGATCGTCGGGAAATAAATATGAATGTACTATTTTCTATCGAATATCAATATATATCATCATAATATATAATAGATATCATATATGTATTATATATATATATATATTATATTTAAATATATATATATATATATATATATATACATATATATGAATATATATATATATATATATATATATATATATATATATATATATTTATATATATATATATATATATTATATTTAAATATATATATATATATATATATATATATATATACATATATATGAATATATATATATATATATATATATATATATATATATATATTTATATATATATATATATATATATATATATATATAATCAGTTCAATCGAAAAGTCATATCATATATACGTACTTAAAATGATTCAGCTAAGAATTCTTTTTGATACTCGACCCAATCGGATGAGCGAAGCGAAGACTCAATTTCAGTGAAGACAAGAAAAAAATATTCAATTTTCATTCGCGCCCGACAGACAAATTTTGATGAAACTTGGAATCACATATATATATATATCATTATCTTACTTGATACATGTGGAGTGGTGACGTCACAATCGGATGAACCATTTTGAGAAAAAATATTCTGAAATATTTAAAATCCTGATAAGAGAAACTCAAAGGAGAGAATCTGTATCTGTTTTCGAATGTATTCAAATTTTCACGTAATGTGAACACAAGCGTGATAATTGTAACTTATTCCAAAGTCTTAGATACATTGGTTAAAGCCATTTTTTACATCAATTAAAGGCTTCTGAATGCAGGAGTAGCAAGGTGGAACGGATGAAATCGTGAAACGGGTTGAATAAGCAGTAGACAAAAACAGGAAAGCAGTGACATGATAGTTTTTAAATCAAGGTGTGATTAAACCTGTATTACCATTACATTCAGTATAAATATACTAATATTGCTCATCATACAACGCATAATATGTTACATTTTCCTCTACAAATCCATAACTTCGGAAATTCTAAAATCTAAAAATTATATTTATTCGATTCTTTTTTTTCATACGGCTGTTATTATATATGTTATATGTTATGCTATGTTATAATATAATATGTTATAATCGCGAGACGGTTTGGATATAAGCAGTAGACAAAAACAGGAAAGTAGTGATATAATATAGTTTAAAAATCAAGATGTGATTATATATCTCTCAGTATACAACACATAGTATATTCCATTTTCCTTTTCAAATCCATTACCTCAATTACTCTAGAATCATATATATTCGATTAATTCATTTTTTTGCTCTCATTAATTTTGCCATCTTTGTTTTTAACCGATTGCGATCTAAACAATTCTCTCTATATTGAATACTTTCAAAGCTATAATAACAAGTGCAACAGCTAAAATCAATTGAATAGTAAAATATAGATATAACAAGATTTAACTCATGCGATCTTCGCACTTACAAAATATTATTCCTAAATTTCTAAATTTTTTATATCAAAACTTTATATCAAATTATTTATCACTATTGCTTTAATATGTTTATAATTGTTAACTTTTTATTTTATTATTTGTCTATTTGTTCATTTGTACCTTTCTGTCTACTGCCTGTATGCAATTGTTGTAGTACTTGATATGTAAGCGTTGAGTGTGAATAAAATGGTTTCAAAATGAAATGAAAATGAAAACAATAAATTCCATATAAATACACCTTCATTGTTAAAACACAACTCAAATGATGCGTTTTCCTATAATTGAATCTACATAACCTTTGAAATCAATTATTTAATCAACTAAAACCGGATGTTCAACTTTTCCCAAAATAATGTTCATTAGTGCTTTTATTAATTCATTTGGTGTTGACTAAGCGATCCGTTTCTCTGTTTGGGCGTTTCCCCTACCAAGCCTCGCACCACGCCACCCCCCACCTCCTACCCCTAAACCCAACACCACCACAATACGAGGCACATGGTCTACTCGGCCGCCATCTTGTAAACCGGTACACCTGTCCTTGGACACGGAAGTGACGTCACCTCGTCAAGGTCTGTAGATGGAGTGTCATGCATGTGTTGGAGCAATATTTTGTGAAGTTATTTAATGGGTTCTGGATTGGTTTTAGTTTAGATTAAATTAATTCAGGATGATTGTTAGGTTAGGTTAGGTTTATTAAATTTTGTTCTATTGGGTTATTTAGGTTAGTTTAGGCTGCTCGTAACAACAACAACAACAACAACAACAACGCCCGAATATGCAGACGTAGAGCGATAGCGGCTACCGATATTTTGGTGACTGTGTGTTTATCTGGCACCTCCACTAATGTTGTCTCTCGTATGATACATTCCCGGCACCTCCATCTATATTGAATGAATAAAAACAGATGTTTCCATATATTTTTTTGAAAGAATATGACTGACTTGAATTGGTATTTGATTCGAACGCACATACCCGGCACCTCCATTAACCCAGCAGAAACGTGGCACCTCCATCAGTATTGACTGAGGAGTGAAAAAGACGTTCCCATATAATTTTTCAAATAAATACGGCTGATTTGGATTCATATTTAATTCGAACACGATAATTGTACGCATTATTGGAAAGTTTGTCATAATTAGGAACAGTCGATGTTTTAAAATAAAAATAATAAAAACGTATAGTTTCCCCAGAGTAGGCGTACAAATACCAAATATGCGGTTGCGGTCAAATTAAAAGGTCGATAAAGCTACAGTAAAATGCATCCCGGAGATAACATATATATATACTGATATTATACACATTAAAACTAGAGTACAATGAGCATGCGCACTCCACGCATTGTCATGGAAAACAAATATATTAAACGTGTTTACGATTGAAATAACCTTCATTTCATCTTACCGTCATCTCATTCATCATTCTCAGACGCCTATATATCCTGATCATCATTACAGTGCGTCGTTGAACCCAATATGAATTAAAAAATATATATTTAAAAAAAAACATGAACATTATAATTTCATTGTTGATGATTATTGTTTGCTTAACGACCCCACCAAAAGCTAGATTATACGGGGGTAAAAATGAGCATGATTATCAAGTCATGAAACGATGATAAGTGAAAAGACGTTTACAAAAAAACGTACCTTATGCAGGACTCGAACTCACGCCTAATGGTGACTTCAGTTTCTAAGAGCTATCGGGGGCGAAGATTTTATTGTTACAACTCAGCGTCTAAATTATTTGAATATTTATATTTTCTCCATCGTCTATATTGTTAGGGCCTAATCATCAAATTTCAATAATACATAGTTTACTTTTGTGTAATACGTCTTTTAGAGATGCGTTTAATCTGTTTTCAATCAATAGTGTTTTGATTAGAGGAGCTTTAGCGAGGATTCAATTTGACATACTGAAAAAAATTGGTGTTCGTTTTTATCTTTTTTATTTATTAATGTTTTTTTGTCGGTTCTCCACAGGTCAAACGGCTACAGCTATCAAGTTCAAACTTTTTTTCGTTATGGATCCTCATCTAACTCAGATCTGTATAGTTTTGTGGCATTATCAAGTGTTAACTTTATTTTTAGGAATTTTAGAATTTTCAAAAATACCCATTAGAATAACACAGCGAAAAAAAAAATATTCTTACTTTCCAAAATGATGAAATTTTGCGTGAAGTTGAATTACACTTTTATACACATTTCTGGAAACTTTCAGCTTGATCGAGTCAGCCATTTTGAAGAAAAAACATAAAATATGCTGAATTGGTACCACTCAAAGAAGTTTTTACCCATTTATAACTCAAATGTCACCCAATTGGCGAATGCGGGCACAAGTTTGACAAAACATTCGACATACTTTTACTATCCGCTCGTCTAAAAACGCATATATGGCGTTTTCCTAGTAGTTATAATAGTGTTTCTGATAGTTTTTCCAATAGTTCTTTCAGAGTTTTTTTAATTTTCAATAGTATATCAATAGTAATATTCAATAGTTTTTCCATAGCCTTAATTGGGAAACACTGATTTTGTATCAAGTTTCGATGTTATTAAAAAAAAAAGTATTTAAAATAGTGGTCATGAACGACTGAACTGCGCTTATCTAAATAAGACATAATGAATTCATCAAATAATGAATACATAAATAAATAATAAGTGAATAAAATGGCCAGACTTCAAATACCAATTAAGGAGGCGTATAGTCAATAAACGTTGATACCACTCGCGAAGGTAAATATGATACTCATAAAGATTAGTGGTTAAACACGTGTGCAAAACGGAGATGATGTAATAGCCAATTAGAACGTTATGTTCACATTACTTGGTTGGCGTCGTGTGGAATGAATAGTCCTATAACATACAGCTATCTAGTGTGCACGAGATGTGGGAGACAGGCTGTTGAACCAATGAAGAGCGGCGTTCGATAATGTTTGTCTCTAATTCAGTCAGCGATAATATTAAAACATTTGTTTCGAGAGGCTGAATATATTCAGAATTATTTCATCAAATTACACCCAGAAATATAAATGATTTTCATATATATATATATATATATAAATATATATATGTTTATATATATATATATATATATATATATATATATATATATATATATATATATATATATATATATATACATATATATATATATATATATATACATATATATATATATATATATATATATATATATATATATATATATATATATATATATATATATATATATATGAATAAATTGAGTGAAACTGGGCTGTTTTTTCAATCGTGATATTATTTATTTAAACTGACCAACGTTTCAACGAGATTGGTCTCGTCCTCATCAGGGTCAACAAATATATATATATATATATATATATATATATGAATCTAACGATATATCCATCATGCTTATCATCATGAAATCCATGTTACTATATAGTATAGTTTGAATTAAATATATATTTGCCAATACGTCTTTATATCAGTTACACGTGGGTAGCGTGATTTAACTTACACACTCACTCGCCTACCAGTGACATAGTATATGGTTTTCCTCTGACTTAACGACCCCCCCATCGTTAACATGTTGTCATCATCGTTAATAGTTCACAAACGATTTAATGACATCTCATGAAATACTTATTTTCTTCTTGTTGTTTTTTCTTTTATTTATTAGTTATTATTATCTTCCCACCCATTAAAAGTCCATGGGAGTCGATTCGGCGAAATATCAGTTTTTAGTGATAAAAATCGGAATATCAGAATTTCAATACGAACCATATATCGACATATACATATATACATATGTACATATATGGACATATTTCAAAATTTCATTTTCAGATTTGTAAGTCTAGGATATATTTAGGATAACTTTCGAAAAAAAATAAGGTAAAATCGATCAAAAAGAAATCAATCAATCAAGAAAAGCAATAAGCCACCTGAAAAGTGAGACTAACATTACCAGTAATCCTTAACACTGTATTCATTGATGAAGATTTTCCAGAGCTGTTTTTTTTTTTAAATTAATGAATGAAAGAAATATAAATACAAGTATTTGTGATAACTGCAAGATGGTATAGGTGAAAACTTCCTTACTCATATATTTCATATATTTTATATATTATATTTTATTTATATTTTATTATATTCCAGATTTAGATTCTATATATTTCATATATATATATATATATATATATATATATATATATATATATATATATATATATATATATATATATATATATATATATCATATATTTCGCAGGTATATATAGAGCTGAAAAAACATTTAACTGCATTATGAAAATGTCAGAATCTAATGTTGATAATTTCATTTCATATTGTTTCTTAAATCAAAAGGTATCAAAATGACCTGTGTTCCTCCCGTATTAGAATTCTGATATCTCATATCATTAAAAAAAATATTTAATACAAATGATAATTCGCCAAATTATAGTCTACTACGGACTTTCAATATCCCATATCCATTATTATCTTTAAGATTAGTGTAAGGACCCCAAACCTATGTAATAAGCTATTATTAAAGCTACTATTAAAAAGCTTATATGTTAATGCGATAAATATATAGTTCATGATTTCGACTATACCATACCATAGCACCAGAAAAAATAATATAAAAGTAATAAATGGCAATATATCCATTATTATCTTTAAGATTAGTCTCTATGGACCCAAAACTTATGTAGTAAGCTATTATTAAAGCTACTATTGAAAAGCTTATATGTTGATGCGATGAATATATAATTCATGATTTCGACTATACCATACCATAGCACCAGAAAAATAATATAAAAGTAATAAATGGCAATATATCCATTATTAAAACCCCCACACACTATACAAGCTGGCATCACTTCTATAATATATTACCCCCTACACTTGAAAGAGAGAAAATGGGTTAATTTAAATTATATCTTGAAAACTACGTAATTATTGAATGCTATTGAATAGCGTGAGAGTTTCTAGATGATGAACCATTTGACTGTATCACCTATTTGCCGCCCTCAGTAGCTCAGTCAGCTGAGGCACCGCTTCACCAGGTCACCGTTGGGCTCGGGTTCGAATCCCGCATAAGGCATGGGTATTTGTAAACGACCTTTCACTATCATCACTTCATAATTTCATAATCACCTGCTCATTCGTACCCCCGTATAACCTAGCTGTTGGTGGGGTCGTTAGGGAAATAATAATAATAATCATATATTACCTATTGAATTCAGAAAAGAACCTATAAAATATCACAGCTATAAAATTATAGCAGTGATATTTTTGTTTATTTTGTTGGTAATGACAACCATCTCCTCAGTCTAGTTAGTTATTCTTCATTATTCATTTAGTATATATTATTATTCATTTATTCAGTATTCTATTATTCTATTATTCTTCTAGTATTCCTAGTGGTAGGTCTATACTTACACTCTTCTTCATTGCATTCGAACCCACTCACTTTACAACGCATGCATATACTACGTTTTCCTAGTGCATCAAAGCATTACTTATTTATCAAGCGACAGCTGCAAATTCAATTAGTACATTTAAAGAAACATTTAACACCAATTATAAATAATGGAAATCATTCAATTATAACTGACAAATACCGTTAAATATGCGGCTACATAACTTTCTTTTAACGTTTACCAGTATTTTGTTTAAATTCACTTTTACTCATAAGCAAGACGATCAGTTTTTTTCGCTCGGTCTCACTTTCGATGGTGTGTAACCACTTGCACGAGTGGTGGTCTCGATTGACCGTTTTACCAGCACCTTAGCTCTAGCGGTCGGCAGTTCCGGACCGGCAATAGTCTACCAGCAACGGCACTTTCGATTTTTAGCCGTTGGTTTTCAAATATATTAATTATATATTTATTGCCATGTGTATTTGGATGAATGTTATGAGATTTAAAGACCGGTTTGGATTGAATGTAATAGGAAGACATTCAACTGGATTACAGACATAATTAGGTCTTGAGAAAACACCATAGTTTTGTGTAATAATGGATGATGCCACCCTCGGTAGCTCGGTCAGCTGAGGCACCGCTTCAGAAACTGAAGTCACCGTTGGGCATGGGTTTTTGTAAATGTCCTCTCATCACTTATCATCACTGCATACATCCATAATCATAAAAAAATAATATAAACAATCAAAATCACAAAATCATAAACAACAAAATCATAAACAATAATCATCGACGATAATGAATGATGATTATTGTTTGTCTAACGACCCACCAACAGCTAGGTTATACGGGGGTACGAATGAGCAGGTGATTATGAAATTATGAAGTGATGATAAGTGAGAGGACGTTTACAAAAACCCATGCCTTATGCGGGATTCGAACCCACGCCCAACGGTAACTTCAGTTTCTGAAGCGGTGCCTCAGCTGACCGAGCTACCGAGGGTGGATGAGGTAGGTCTAATGCGAGTTACATATTTGAGAATGTCTAGATTTTCATCTTCATAATCTTTTAATAATCTTTCCTATTGGATATAGGACGGGCACATGTAGTGCAGTGATTAACGCGCTCGCTTTATGTGATCCAGGAATGTCGGACCTGGTTCGATCCCCGCCACCGTCCATCTTTACAGGAGTTTTTCATGGGTTCCCTCTGTAGTCTAGGCTAATCTCGGGATGGTTCCCACAATATAGGCCACGACCGCTTCCTTCCTCTATCATTTCCATTATTACATGACACTTGTGGGACCTTGGTTTTATTTATTAATATTGGGTTTAACGACGCACTCTACTGATGACTACGATCTATTGGCGTCGGTGAATGATATATGAGATGATGGGATGGTGAGGTGAGAGGTTATTTGATTGGGTGTTGTTGGATAGTGGGAAGGAGTCGGTCGTGGCCTGTTGTTAAGGTACCATCCCAGTATTGACCTGAACGACAGAGAGAAACCACGAAAAACCCTTGTGAGAATGGTCGAACATGGCGGGAATCGAACCAAGGTCTCCTGAATGACAGTTCAGTATTATAACTACTCGACCACTTGTCTCAGTGTCTAGACTAATGCTGGGATGGTTACTATAATAAGTCGGCCATGACCGCTTCCTTCCCACTATCCTTCCCATTATTACATGGCACTCGTAGGACCTTGGTTCCGTTGTTCAAAAATAATAAATGATTGAATATGAAAAGTTGTATGACAAGTTGATGCCTCATGGGATGTCTCAAATCCCATGCCTAATGCGGGACTCGAACCCACGCCCGACGGTGACTTTAGTTTCTGAAGCGGTGCCTCAGTTGACCGAGCTACCGAGAGTGGCCAGTCCAAAGGTGATATGAGTCATATATTAGCATAAAACACATATATAAATATAACCAAATATGAACATGACCATAAATATGAAAATATAAACATAAATATGAAAATATAAACATAAATATGAGAATATGAACATAAATATGGATATTAACACAAATGTATGCACGTCAAACAATTATGTCAACCCTAGCACACTGGCCTGATATGCAACTGTACATTCACATTCAATTAGAAGCATTTGCTTTAGAATGTTGTCGATCAGCATTCTATAATGATCTCGAGGTCGACCCGAGTCGAGTGGTCAAGTGGCTAGCACACTGAACCGTTATTCAGAAAACCGGTGTTTGGTTCCCGCCATGGTCGACCATCCTGACGAGAATTTTTTTGTTGTTTTCGTTTGACGTTCAATACTGGGAAGGTTCCTTAACAACAGGTCACAACCGATTCCTTCCCACTATCCAAAACACCTGATAGACAACCTTTCATCTCATCATCCCATCATCTCATTCATCATCCACCGACGCCAATAGATCGTAGGTGGTGGGAGGAGTCGGTCGTGGCTTTTTGATAAGGAACCATCCCAGTATTGACCTGAACGACAGAGGAAAACCACGAAAAACCCCTGTCAGGATGGTCGACCATGGTGGGAATCGAACCCCGATCTCCCGAATGACTGTTCATTGTATTACCACTCGGCCACGCTTCTCGGTTATATATTTATATAATTGTTTAGTTATGGATAGTTAATAGATTTATATTCCACATGATTCTGGTGCAATCAGAACTTTGCTCTTTTTCCATCAAATCATGCGTATTTACGGACATGAACCTAAGTCAAGTATAATTATGATTCGGTGAAATGTGATCAGCTTTCTTTTGTATAACCGGACGAAAATATATTGGTGTAATTAAGAAAAAATATCTAGAAATTTCCCCCAAAAATATCAATCCTGAAGCTAGCGTTTCTCTTTCTCTCTCCTCTCTCTCTGTCTCTATCTCTCTCTCTCTCCCACTCCCTCTCTCTCTCTCTCTCTATCTCTCTCTCTCTCTTTCTCTCTCTCTCTCTCTCTCTCTCTCTCTCTATATATATATATATATCTCCCTCTCCCTCTCTCTCTTCCAGTTAAATGTATATATATATATATATATATATATATATATATATATATATATATATATATATATATATATATATATATATATATATATATATATATAATATATACATATATATATATATATATATATATATATATGTATATATTGATACTACAATATACTTTAATTTTGTAACTTGAATTGTATGAGACAATGATTGTTCGTAATAAAACAAACAAACAAACTCTCTCTCTCTCTCTCTCTCTCTCTCTCTCTCTCTCTCTCTTTTCTCTCTCTCTCTCTCTCTCTCTCTCTCTCTCTCTCTCTCTCTCTCTCTCTCTCTCTCTCTCTCTCTCTCTCTCTCTCTCTCTCTCTCTCTCTCTCTCTCTCTCTCTCTCTCTCTCTCTCTCTCTCTCTCTCTCTCTCTCTCTCTCTCTCTCTCTCTCTCTCTCTCTCTAACCCATAAACTACTTTACCGACACAATAATAATCAGCAACTATTCAGCGTGTAGATAACGGAACTAACAATATTAGTACTTGTCGGTAAATCTGTTTACACCGCACTGCAAGGTGATCTGCCGAACCAGTTAGACGCTAGTAACGACGAGAAATGAAGGCTCGAATCACCCGCTCGCTAGTGTTGTGTGATGGTAGAGACGGTCTATCAGAACCGTCAACTCTCGTGGATACATGTCTATAGTGACATATCAGTCATGACCGTGTAAAGTTGGTAACAATAACATATTTTTCCCATGGAAACGCCCAATCCTACATACCATACTGTTTCTCGACGATTTTTTTTTTCAAATTCTTTACATATGGGTTTTAACGACGTACTGTACTGATGACAGGAGATCTATTGGCGTCGGATGAATGATTAATGAGATGATGAGATGATGAGATGAAGGTCTTATGGATAATGGGAAGGATAGTGGAAAGGAAGCGGTCGTGGCCTATATTGTGGGAACCATCCCGGCATTAGCCTAGACTACAAGGGAAACCACGACAAACCCCTGTAAAGATGGACGGTGGCGGGGATCGAACCGGGTTCGATATGTCCCTTCACCTCCCGGGTCACACGAAGCAAGTGCGCTAACCACTCCGGTACATACCATACTGTTTCTCGACATTTTTTTTTTCAAATTCATTTATATATGGGTTTTAACGACGTACTGTACTGATGACTAAGACCTATTGGCGTTGGTGATATATGATATATATCATATATATGATATATTATATATATATATATATATATATATTTATATATATATATATTTCTATATATATATATAAATATTTCTCTCTTCATATATATATATATATATATATATATATATATATATATATACATATATATATATATATATATATATATATACATAGTGGGAAGGAGTCGATCGTGGCCTGTTGTTAGTAACCATCCCAGTATCAACCTGAATGACAGAGAGAAACCACGAAAAATCCCTGTCAGGAAGGTCGACCATGGCGGAAATCGAACCCCCGGTCTCCTGAATGACAGTTCAGTGTATTAACCACTCGGCCACACGTCTCGGTATTTATTACCTATGTTAAAAAAATGATCAAAATGAAAAAAAATGTCCAGTCAGAGTTATTGCGATGTTGGTAATTCGTGCACTAATTAAAACCTTTTGTAGATGCTCAGCAGTATATTCTATTGTCAGGGCAACGGCTGATGGTGATTTGATTGGTTGCTCGAATGAAGGCTACAACAAACAGCTGTTAGTGGTGATGAGTAACGTCGATTGCAAGAGGAGAGCAGAATAGTATTTTGTTTCACGTGTCGCTACTGGTCAATAATCAACAACATTCCCGTACTCTTCGTCTCTCTCTTATAACAGCTGGCTTCTCTCTCTCACACTCTCTCTCTCTCTCTTTCTCTCTATCTCTCTCTCTGTCTCTCCCACCTCTCTGTATATCTCTCTCTTTTTCTTCCCTACTTCTCTACCTTCACTCTCTTTCTCTCTATCACTCTCTCTCTTCATCTCTCTCTTTCTCCCCTCTCTCTCTCTCCTCTCTCTCTCTCTCTTCATCTATCTTTCTCCCCCCTCATCGCCTCTCTCTCTCTCTCTCTCTCTCTTCATCTCTCTTTCTCCACCCCCCCCCTCTCTCTCTCTCTCTCTCTCTCTCTCTCTCTCTCTCATGCGAGACACTTATGACGTGTTCTTCATTCGTCAATATTGACTTTCACCTAATAACATCTTTAATGGGCTGTTTCTTTTACCGCGCATCATAATGTTTGGAGTTGAATATTCTTAATCAACACATGAATCGTGTGTTTACTATTATAGCCATGTTGGATGAGTGATAAATCATTGCTACCAAACATCAGTATACGTTATCCAATCCAGACAGAATATAAAGACAATATCGAAACACACACATATATATATATATATATATATATATATATATATATATATATATATATATATATATATATATATATATTATATATATATATATATATACATATATATATATATATATATATATATATATATATATATATATATATATATATATATACATATATATATATATATATATATATATATATATATATATATATATATATATCAATATATATATCAATATATATATATATATATATATATATATATATATATTTTTTTTTAAACTTCTCGGATACGATCCAATATCTCGATATTTGGGATGTTATGGTAGGGTCGAAAAATATACGCCTCGACCGGGATTCGAACCCGCCGAGGCGTATCTTTTTTGATATAACTATAAGATCTCATTCTCAAATATATATATATATATATATATATATATATATATATATATATATATATATATATATATTTAATATATATATACATATATATATTACCTTACCGAGATACGTTACTCCTACAACCGATAGCGACATATGCTCGTTCCAATCTCGGCGGCCATACTGGACATTTACAAACGGAATCTAAGCAAGGCATTCCATATTTTATTACTAATATATGTCAAATATGGCGGAAAATTCCTGGTTTGCAAAGCAGTGTGAAGCTACTGCATAGATACAAATATGTACGACTTCTTAACGTAGAGTTACGTATCTCGGTAATATAATATATCTATGATCAAGCTAGAAAAATATCGAGCAGAAAGGGTCAATGAACCTTAGGAACACATTAAAAAGGCATTATAATAATCGATAATTACACAAAAAGGTGTGGAATGGAAATAGTGACTGATTAGTGATTGATTGTACAATCGTTTCTCGGTTGAATAGTTCTTTCCATAATCTGTCAGCAAGGTGGTTAGATTCACGGAGTCCTAGACAGATTTGAGCTATACAATTTTAAATATAAAATGCATCCGTGTTTCTTATTATCATTATTCTCGCAGAAATGAATGCAACGACAATTAACATGTTTGTCTGGCAAAAATCTGGCGCAATCCAAAACGACAAGAAAAACAAATAAGAAATAGAATGATTAAAAAAACTAGGAAAACGCGCCGCGTTAATGGATGAGCTGGAACATATCAACTTATCTTTGGATTGATTATAAATATCCACCTTTAGATCCAAACAATTATGTCACTGCCATCCTATTTCTTAATTAATTTCTATGATAATAACGAATGCCTTTAATCGTTTCCTATTAATTGGTGAACCTATTGATTGGATTTAATTCGTTTCTTAATAGATTTCAGTGATTGAAAAGAAATTGATGAACATTTTTTTTTACATCAAAACGGCTGATCTGATTCAAATGAAAGTTCGGAATAATGTGTATAATTATTATATGGAAATTCCCTGAGAATTCGAATTCTCTCGCAGGAAATATTTTTGACGAATTTTTTCCTCCGGGTTATTCTTATGGGATCTTTGATAACTCTGAAATGAGTCATATCAGAAGTGGTTCAACCGATTACGCCTCAAAACTATACAAGCAGCACACTTGTGTATGACAAGTTTCAATTGATTTCGAATTTTTGTTTGACCTGTGGAGCGCGAAAATAGAAAGCATTTATTTTCGAGTATAGTGGAAGTGAGTCTTCGCTTCGCTCATCCAATAAAGATATACATATGTGGTGAACTTACCCGGAATATGGTATATGAAATAAGAATAAAGATATGATCTGAATTATAACTCGCAAACAGAATAAAAATGAATCCACCTTCGTTCGTACAATTCCGCATCTGCCCACTCACGTCGCACTTTCATTTCATATGCACTTATAGAACAAAGACCCTTCGGCACATATCCCATTTGTACTCAAAGAACGGAAATGTCCCAACAAAACGAAAATGCGCCGTTTCCGTTTCATTCTATAGAGCTATAGAACGACAGCACTGAGTATGTTGCAATACAATTTAGCGGCAGAAGAAATTGGAATGATTTCTAAAAAAAAAAAATTATGCAGACCATGAAAGGAAATATCTATTCAGTTATGATTAGTGTACTGAGACGAGTGGCCTAGTGGTTAATACACTGAACCGACATTCAGGAGACCGGGGTTTGATTGCTGCCATGGTCGACCATCCTGACATGGGTTTCTCGTTGTTTCCCTCTGTCGTTCAAGTCAATACTGGGATGGTTCCTTAACAACAGGCCACGACCGACTCCTTCCCACTATCCAAAATACTCTTGATAAAATAACCTTTCAACTCATCATCTCATATATATATATATATATATATATATATATATATATATATATATATATATATATATATATATATATACATAATATATATATATATATATATATATATATATATATATATACATATATATATATATATATATATATATATATATATTCATATATATATATATATATATATATATATATATATATAAATTTTTATATATATATATATATATATATATATATATATATATATATATTTATATATATATATATATATATATATGTATATATATATATATATATATATATATATATATATATATATATATATATATATGTATATATATATATATATATATATATATATATATATATATATATATTTATATATATATATATATATATATATATATATATGTATATATATATATATATATGACGCTATATGCATCTTATATGACGCTAATGTGATGTCTCGCCATCTATTACTTAGTTCATTCTCATCATTCTATCATTATTTTGTATTTTATATGTGAAACATTCTATAACAATTCATATTGTTCCTCAAATATGGATCATCATTATTATCATTATTATTATATATCACCAACGCCAATAGATCGTAGTCATCAGTCGAGTGTGTCGTTAAACTCAGTATAAATAATAATAATATAAAAATATGCAATTGAATTTTGTAGAAAGTTAGTATAAGTGATAAAACTCACTCGCTAATTGTAGGCCGAACATGACGGCGAATCCCGCCATGATAGCTAACAGCTGCCAGATTCCCATCTGCGTGTTGGCTCGCTCCCGCTGCAGCACCTGGAACAAACAAGGAGAGTCAGGAACAATCGGGAACAAGTACTAGACCGACTAAGAGACGGGTGGATTCAGTCGCTAGCGTTCTGGACCCTTACCTAATAAACCACTCGAAATTTTGTGCTAGTGCTAGCTAGCTCCAAAAGGCTAGGACTTTGATTGGTTAATGTTCACTAAAAAAAGCTACCAACAATGACAAAATATTGGAAAAACAAATGCACGGTCTCTTGGACTGAATAAGTTCATCACATTTCGAAGCCCACCTCATGAGCAGGGCTAGGATTTCGTGCTAACAACAATGGAAATACACAGAGACCAGACACGTTGCCATGGCAAGTAGCTCTCCTAGTGAACATTGACCAATCAAAGTCCTAGCCTCTTGGAGCTAGCTAGCACTAGCACCGAATTTATTAGTTAAGGGTCCTGGACCCTTACCTTTAGTAGATAACAGTACTATGAGTGGAGTGCTAGTCAGGGTATCTACAAATTTTTCCTACAAAATTCCCTGACTTTCCCAGGTTTTCCACATGGGAAGTTATATTTTTACAGTCTGAAAATTTGGCTTTTCCGTCGATTATAATATTGGAAATTTTTTCACAAATTCAATTTCGGTTTTATAGTCGGTTTCCAGTCGAGTATAGGCGGGAATGTAAAAAATCAGGGAAGGTGAAACAATTGAAGAATTATTTTTCAAAATTGTGAACTTGTATTTGCAGCAACTAAAAATGGTATTTAATTAATGCAATTTCGATTTTTTTTACATTATGAGTAAAATTCGCAAAATAAAAAATCCATGACTTTTCCAGATTTATTAAATTCCCTGACTTCTCCAGGTTTTCCCGTCTTTTAGACACCCTGCTGGTGCCGTGCTCGCTAGCTCCAGAGACTAGAACTTAGATTGTTCAATGCTCAATCCAGAGGCTACTTGAAATAGCAATATATTAAGAGTCCACGGGAGTCGATTTAGCGAAATATCAGGTTTTTGATGATAACTTTTGAACGGTATAAAATATCAAAATTCTAATACCGAGTAAACACAAATAATTATAATACCTTCAAGACTGTATAAGTTATAGCTATTCAAGTCATGTCGCATAACTGTCAAGCATATACAGCTAAAAAATGTATTTTTGTAGCTATAATTTAATTAAGTTTTTAAAAATGTTCAATTTCATCCATCTATACCATTATATGTTTTCGATGTTTCGGATGTGCCTCACTACCTGTATGATAATATGAATCATAAATCATAAATTAGATCGGTAGAAAAAAAATAAAAAATGAATGATGGCAAACGAATCAAAATTAAAATAACTAAATATGAAATACAAATGCCTAATATAAGGCCTAATCTGAGATAAGTGAAGTTTTAAGTATACAATTAAGTTAAAATGTTCCAAGTTGTCTAAAAAATGTACCAAAAACATCATCTGTCCTCAAACTGACGAGTAAAGAGTTATAAAAAGCGACAGATCGAAAATGGGATTCTTTTGATATTGTATCTATATTCATTTCTATATCATTTCATTTATATTCTTGATGTAATATCTCACATTTTTTTACTCAAAATGTTTTAAAATGTTACGTTTCCTTTCAAGGACCAATTTAGGAGCTTGAACAAAGAATATATGTTTCAAGTAATAAGCTATCTCGTGTTTTTCTCAATTCAAGATGTTGCGGGAAAAAAATGAGTTGTAACAAATTCGCGTGAGAAATTCAATTCTTCTCAAATAAAGGCGTGTAAGTCAAGGTCGAATCGAACCTCTCTCTCACTCTGCATCATTTATTAGATGGATGACTCTTTTATTATTGGTCTTTGTTCTTATTCTTACTAATTTCTATTCAAATAATATTTCCTCCATTTTTATCACTCATTAAACACCTACATATCATAGCCATATGATCTAGTGACTATATATATATATTATTGTATTTTATTTTAAACTTCAAATATGTCGAGTAACGACTTTTTATTTCATGTGTACGAAAAGAGACAGTTTTTATATAATTAGGCCCGGTTTTACCAATCTCATTCAGGGTACTAATCCACTAACTATTAATTAGAGGTACGAAAATAACATATGTAACCAATGGTGATAACAAGTTGAAGGCGCTAAATAACCTCGCTGTCGATGCGCCTTAAAACTCTAATATTCATTCATTCAAGTTAATCCGCTAACTATTGCTTAATCCAGTTTCGTAAAACCCGGCATCACATCAGTTTAAACGCCACAGTTAAGCCCATATTATGGGGCTTTGTTTAAATTGACAAGTGAATGTCGAATTTGTAATTTATGTTAATTTATTAAAGCAATAAAAAAAAATATATATATATACGAGTAACTAGTTATCTATAAATCTATGTATCAAAGTGTCTTTATTGTTCTATGAGCAATAAGGGTACTTTCAATTCTCTTGATTCATATCTCATATCAATTTATCTTAGTTCTTAGAATGTATCACTATTCTTATATTACTTGTTTGAATACTAGAGAGAATGACAATTTATTTGACGGCTGTCCGCATAGCGGGATGCCAAGATGGTACAGCGTAATATGGTCAATACATAGTACAATGGTTATTTACAAAAGTGATGAAAAATTGATTACAGAAAAATCCTGAAATATTATAAAACTAATTTAATTGAGGGTAGATAACAAAAGTATGAAAAAAATATGAAAATGGAAGAAGGTAATAGAAAAAGAAGGTATTATTAATATTATCAAAAAGATAGAAATTATTTGAAATAATATAAATGGTGCTGTAAAAGACCTACCGAATCTATCAAAACTGAGTTTACAATATTTCTTAATAATACCTTCTTTGGGATTTTGTGATTATCGAGAAAAGTGCATAAAAAATCAGGAATGGTGCCGCGAGCTCCCACCATCAATCCCACTACATTTTCACATATTTTCTTATATTGTTCTATGAGCAATAAGGGTACTTTCAATTCTCTTGATTCATATCATATCAATTTATCTTAGTTCTTAGAATGTATCACTATTCTTATATTACTTGTTTGAATGCTATTACTGATTCATAGCAAGTTGAATGATGGCTTACTGCCACACTCAATCATCTAATGTTATTCATAATTAGACGAGCTCTAGCGAGGATTCAATTTGACATAATGGAAAAAATTGGTGTTCTTTTTTATGTTTTTTTTTTTTTTTTCATGATTTTTTTGTCGTTTCTCCACAGGTCAAACGGCTACAGGTATCAACTTCAAACTTTTTTAAATTATGGTTCCTCATCTAGCTTAGATCTGTATAGTTTTGTGGCATTATCGGATCGTAACTTTTATTTTTATGAATTTTAGAAATTTCAAAAATACCCGTTAGAATAACACAGCCGAAAGAAAATTAGAAAATTTTTATTTTCAAAAAAATTGAAATTCTGTGTGAAGTTGAATAACATTTTTATACGCATTTCTTGAAATTCTCAGATTGATCGGGTCAGTCATTTCGAAGAAAAAACATGAAATGTACTAAATTGGTACCACTCGAAGCCGTTTTTACCCATTTATAACTCAAATGTTACCCAATTGGCGAATTTAGGCAAAAGTTTGGCAATGAAGTCGACATACTATTACTTTCCGCTCGTCTAACAACGCGTATATAGCGTTTTCCTAGTTTATATTTGAAAACGCTATTTTTAATCTGGTGTACCGACTACCTCGGAAGAGGTTTGAAGGAATAAACACTTCCCTATCACTAGTAAACAATTTTGTAAAAAATTCAGACTCAACAACAAATTCATTTATAGCATAGTTTTACTCGCCCTTCGAGGATCCCTTCAAATTTTACGACATCATCTTTACAGTACGTCTTCAGCTTTGCTTTCCAATTTTGTTTTCATTGCATACTATTTTTCTTTTTTTCCCCTTTTTAATTTTTGTATGATTTCGTTATCATCATTTAATCATTTCTTTTTTCTACATTTTCTTATTCAAACCTAGTCAAATTATATTTATTTTGTTATTCTCTAAAATGTTGTTATCGATAATTTTTTTTATATTTTAATTAATTGATTTTCATTCTGTGTTCTTGCAATCTTTTAATGTGAGACAGAGTCTGAATAAAGATACATATATATATATATAATAAAAAATAACAGAAATAACAACCATTTGGTTTGAAATTCGTGAATTAGAATTTGATGAAGTTTCAAGAAATCAAACATAAAATTGATTGAGATCGAGCCCATTTGTACACATACGGTCGTATTAGGGTTTCATTCCGAAATTTAATTGAGAATTTAAAAAAAATTCTGCGACTGATTCACCGCTATTTGGTAGCAGACTGTATGTGGAGTGAGTTTAATGCACTTTGCTGCCAACTTTATTGCATACAATGTCAGTTCATTTTCCTCAGAATGCATTCTATTGTGGTTTGGTAGACTATTTTTATGTGACCGCAAGTGTACTTGTCATAGTTCAGAACAATTCTGAGACTAGTGGTCGAGTGGCTAGCTAACTGAACCGTCATTCAGGAAATCGGAGTTCGATACAAGCAGTGGTCGACCATCCTGACAAGAGGTTTTTCGCGGTTTTCTCTGTCGTTCAGGTCAATACTGGGATGGTTCCTTATCAACCCCGACCGACTCCTTCCCACCATCCAAAATCAAGTGATAAAATAACCCTTCATTTCATCCTACCATCATCTCATATATCATTCACCGACGCCAATATAGATTGTAGTCATCAGTAAGCGCATCGTTAAAACCCAATGAAAATGAATGAATAAATGAACTTATAATCCAATAGTCACGAGGGGTAAACAACTAGTAAATTTGGTGTACACTTGATTTCAGATTCCAATGGATTTCAGGAAGATTTCATGACACGTGTACACCAAATTTCAACAGTTGTTAACCTTTCGAATAATCACCTGTTTTTAATTTATAACGTGACCCAATTCCAACAGATTTCCCAGAAATTAATTAAAAAAAAAAAAAAATCCCCAACAACCTAAACCAACATTTCTCATCCATCCATGACGTCACAATAATCTCAGGGAATTACCTCGAAGAAGATGACATACAACAACGTCCCCGCCGCCATCCCCTGCAACACCACCGCCACCACACCGCTCGGCTCCGCCTCCTGACCGCTCAGAGCGATCCCCACGCCGATCCCTAGCGGAGTCACCGCAGCGAACGTCGCCAAATAGATCAGTATCAACACCATCCTCGTCTTCGAGCTCACCAACTCCACCCCGACACAAAACGCGATCACCAACTTATGCGTGGCTATCGCCGCGAATAAATACCATACATTCGCCACGCTGCTTTCAAGACCAACGGCTAGGCCTTCGAAAACCGCGTGGAAAGACAATGCCAGAACTGCTAAAAGTCCTCGGAAAGATTTAGCCACAGTGGAACTCGTTATTGAAAGTCCGTCGTCGTCACTGAAGGGAATCGCATGACTGTGTCCATGTTGTTTTGGACGTTCCCCTAACGAGGTATTCTTCTCAACAATTATCGAAAGACTCCCCGGATTCAGAAGACCTTGAGTACTAGCTGATATACTTCCTGTGCTTTGATTGGTCGAATTCTCGAGTAAATCTTTAGGTTTACTGTTGAGATTGACTCTAGGTATCAAAGTCCCGTCATCTTGCATTGTAGGATGTTTGGAACATCTCCTTAATGACATGGTGCGATGGAGAACTGCTTCCTCTTCGCGTTCGTGAGGACGACGATCTAGAACGGCGTGGACTAATTCCTCGACGAGATAGACGAAAAAGAAACCACCGCAGAAAATGAGTTCGGCTAGGTGGAAACCGTGACCGAATGAAGGGAGTTTACCCTCGCGTTGTAGTTCTTCGATACCTTCGCGGACTTCCGGTTGGAGGTGGAGGAAGGTGGTGAAGAGAAGGACGCCGCCGCCGAAACAGAGGAGTAGTGAGATGATGAGATTGGGGGAGGTGTCTTCTTTGTTCCAGTGCAGCCATTTGGATAGTTTGATGGGGAGGACGCCGAGGGTGAAACTGGCGACGCCGAGCACGAGCATCGCGACGACTTTGGCGACGATTAATTCGCTCATGAAGTTGATACTGGGACCGACTGTTGTTTGACTGACTTCGTTTATATCCATTATATATTCGGTGGAATTCGTCATTTTTTATTTTGGGATATTTTTATTATTTGTCCTTCGGGAAAATATCGAACAAAGTTATATAACTGTCTTTTTCTATTGTCTTCTCTCTTGTTAGATAACACTTAATAACACTTATAAGAAACAATTAATTGACAGAATTCTTCTCGTTTATATATAAAATATATCACGTTTTCTTTTCAAAGTCTTTTGATTGAAATAATGTCATAGTAATTACAAAGAACAGGTTGGTTGGATGATAAATCAATATCTGTTTATCGATTGAACTAGAATATTGTTTCGAACTCCACGTGTTGTATCACAATATTCACATCGACCTATATTTGAAGATGTTATCGTTCGGCGAAAAATAGATGAGTCTTGTTGATAGAGAAAATAATTGTTATTAAATAACAATGGTTGAGTTTACCGGATTAAGTAATGTTTTTGTTTGGTGATTTGTAATTTTGTTATTTTGTAATTGGTTTGGTATTCTAGTTACATAATTAATGTTTTCCTGTTAATTAGGACTTTTTACTTAAAAACCGGCCTTGAGTATTGATACAACGTTACGCACTTTTAAATAGGTATAATTGAATTTCGTAATTAAATATTCGATGCAATATCACTATCACTTTCCAAATTAATTTTTGTTATATTTGTATATTATAGCTTTATATAAGCTACGTATGAATACAATATTTTATTTTATATCACAGACGTAATCGAAATTATTTTACTATCAATACACTTTCAAAATCACAATCTTCAATTAATATTGTTACAATACACTTTCAAATCTTCTCACTCATTTATGTCTCATAATCATAATTGAATCTATATTTCGATTTCAGCAATCTTCCCACAAATCCAAACATCTCCAACGTTCGATTTTCAAATTTAAAAATACGAACTCGTTTATTAAAATCACTCAATTTCCACCGATTCAAAAATTCGAACACGAAGTGTAAAACAAAACAGCACAAGGTGTTTTGTTGTGGATGTTTAGCAGGAACAACGTGTGTTCAGCTCGGTAACGGCGAGCGCTCGATACACGTCTAGCTAGCGCGAGGTTCAACGACCAACTGACGAGCGACGGAGCGGAGTGCGAGCTCACCTAGCTGCTACGAGCGACCGGCAAACTGTCATCAAGGATAAGGAGCAACAAACGACATCTTGCAGATGTGGGATTCACATGTAAAGATCGAATCTGGCGACATAAATGCGCTCAATAGATTTAGTTTTGATTTTTTAAAAATGATTTTATATTGGGTTTTAACGACGCACTATACTGATGACTATGATCTATTGGCGTCGGTGGATGATGAATGATATGGTGGGATGATGATGAAAGGTTATTTTATTAGGTGTTTCGGATGGTGGGAAGGAGTCGGTCGTGGCCTGTTGTTAAGGAACCAACCCAGCATCAACCTGAACGACAGAGGGAAACCACGAAAAACCCTTGTCAGGATGGTCGACCATAACGGGAATCGAACCCCAGTCTCCCGAATGACGGTTCAGTGTGCTACCACTTGGTCACGCGTCTTGTTATTTGAAAGAAATCATATTTTCAATTGTTTCAATAATATATAGCAGCTGAAAAATTGATTTTTGACTTGATTATTGCTTGCTTAACGACTCCACCAACAGCTAGGTTATATGGGGTACGATTGAGCAGGTGATTATAAACTATGAAGTGATGATAAGTGAAAGGACGTTTACAAAAATCCATGCCTTATGCAGGACTCGAACTCACGCCCAACGGTGACTTCACTTTCTGAAGCGGTGCCTCAGCTGACTGAGCTACCGAGGGTGGCATTTCCTTTACTTGATTCAGTCCTGATCTAAATTAAAACGAATTGTATTCTCAATGAATCCAATAATAGGGCAGCTCGAGATATAATTCTTCATTTGAATATACGTCAATCATTCAGAACCTGTTGATTCGATTAAACACGTGCTTTTAGAGGCTCTGTCGATTTTGATTGATTATGATTGTGACTGCTCATAAGATTGATCAGAGAGACGCTCCTGCCCTATGACGTATCATGACTTATGACTTGGCATATGATTTGATAGAAAACCAAGAACATATCCATGTTGAGATAGGGATTTCTTGAGCAATTAATTCTCATTGAAAATTGAAAAAGTGATGAGTTTATTATTTCATGCGAGAGTGAATGTATATACTTTGACTACTGTTGGTACATTGAAAATCACCAATATATATAAATATTTATATATATATATATATATATATATATATATATATATATATATATATATATATATATATATATATATATTTATATATATATATATATATTATATATATATATATATATATATATATATATTGATATATATATATTTATATATATATATATATATATATATATATATATATATATATATATATATATGGGATTGTATAGTTATGTCAAAATAATATATTCGACATAACTATACAATCCCATATATCTCGATATTGGATCGTATCCAAGAAGTTTAATCATCACATATATATATATATATATATATATATATATATATATATATATATATATATATATATATAAATATATATATATATATATATATATATATGTATATTTATATATATATATATATATATATATATATATATATATATATATATATATATATATATATAAATATATATATATATATATATATATATATATATATATATATATATATATGTATATATTCATGGAGAATGGAGAATGAGAGATGGGGAGAAAGAGAGAGATAGAAATAGAAAGAGAGCGATATGGAGCGACGTGAAGAGAGTGAGAGAGAGAGAGAGAGAGAGAGAGAGAGAGAGAGAGAGAGAGAGAAAGAGCAACATGAGAAGAGAGAGTGGAAGAGAGAGAGAGAAAGAAAGAGAGAGAGAGAGAGAGAGACAGAAAGAAAGAGAAAGACGACAGAGAGAGAAAGAGAGAGAGAGAGAGAGAGAAAGAGAGCGATAGAGAGAGAGAGAAAGAGAGAGATAGAGAGAGAGAGAGAAAGAGAGAGAGAGAGAGAGAGAATGAGAGAGAGAGAGAGAATGAAAGATGTATACGATCAATGTAAGTTGATACTCAGACAGTGTATAGCGTCAACACACACCTGTGAGAGTAATCCATTATAACATGATATTCCACTAAACCACCCTGAATATGAGGCAAGTGGAATTATGACACAAGACGACATCCTTCGCTTCAGAAACATATCGCACATAACGAGCTCTTGCTACACCTTATACAGCCTGATTGATTGTCTGCTTAACGACCCCAACAACAGCTAGGTCCGAAGGGGGTACGAATGAGCAGGCGATTATGGAACTATGAAGTGATTATTATCATTGTTATTATTATTTATTCATTAACAACAGAATACAAGTATTCCACAAGTGCAATGTGATAGGCCTATAAAATGTGTCACATGACATCTCAGGAAAAAAATACAGGACATAGCATTACCTGATAAAGAGGACAACAAATCAACGTAACAAATCAGAACATAAACAAACAATACGAGACAAAAAAAAAATGAAAAAATCATAAGAATAGAAATACAATAGACAGATAAGACAAAAGAAGTATGAAGATTACACGAAAGGCTAAATATATAGAGATTAATTACTATGAAAAATACGTTTTAGTTTTGTGAATGAATCTGAGTTTGGGTCATGATTTGGAAAAAATACAGTGAAACTGTTGAAGGTAAACCAATGACTGTTTATGATTGAATGAAAGATTAATTAATTGAATGATGGACGTTGAAAGGACGTTTACAAAAACATTCTCATCAAAAACATTTTATTTTTCCATCCTGACTTGGTTTCTCGTGGTTTCCCACAGTCCTCGAAGCAAATGCTTGGATGGAGTTACTAATTGGCCACGACCATTAATTAGTAGAGTGATAGGCCTAATTATAACATTATAGGCCTATCACTAATTTAATTTGTGCATTTTGTATAATGATAAACTTTACTCATGCTGTCAAGGGAAAGAAATGATCATTGCCCAAGAGACTTAGTTCAAAGTGGAAGATATCAACATTCGTGTGTTTATACTGAAAGACTTTTATCTACGGCGAAAAATTATGGTCACAGACAGCGCAGTCCTGGTGTTGAAGATCATTAGTTTTAAATAATCAATATGGGGTGGTAAGATCGCCCTTGTGGTGCCCCGTCCAAACGATCCTATCTTTCATCCATAGCCTTAATTGGGGAACAATGATTTTGTATCAAGTTTCGGTGTAAAAAAAAAAAAAAAAAAAATACCATGCCTTATACGGGACTCGAACCCACACCCATGAGATAACTACAGTTTATGAAGCGGTGCCTCAACTGACTGAGCTATTGAGGACGACCCTTGATGGTAAAACACAACCTATATCTGCATTTTGTTTTGTTGTAAAAAAAGGTAAATTTAGGTAGAAAGTTTTTCTAATATTGATTGTATACTTTCATTGAATGGTTTTATTGTTTAATGATCCATTTTTATAGTTGAATTGATTGAACACAACACGCATGAATCGAATGAATTCCAATCAAATGTAATTATACAATGATTATTATATTAATTATTACTAGGAAAACGCCATATATGCGTTGTTAGACGAGCGGATAGTAATAGTATGTCGACTTTTATGACCAAACATTTGCCTACATTCGCCATTTGGGTGACATTTAATGCAGAAATGGGTAAAAACTGCTTCGAGTGGTACCAATTTAGCACATTTTATGGTTTTTCTTCAGAATGGCTCACCCGATCAAGCTGAAAGTTCTCATTAATGGTTATAAAAATGTAACCCAACTTCACGCAAAATTTCATTTTTTTTTTGGAAAATAAAAATATTTTCATTTTTTCCGCCGTGTCATTCTAATGGGTATTTCTGAAATGTCAAAAATTCATAAAAAAAAAAAGTTAACATCCGATGATGCCACAAAACTATAAAAATCTAAGTTAGATGAGGAAGAGTAATGAAATAAAGTTTGAAGTTGATATCTGTAGCCGTTTGACCCGTGGAAAACCGAAAAAAAACATAGAAAAACAACATAAAAACGAACACCAATTTTTTTCAGTATGTCGAATTGAATCCTCGCTAAAGCTCGTCTAAAAATAACGATTAACAGTACGATTAGCAGTTACGATTAAATCGTTGAAGTTTCCCACACATTTTAGCAGTAGAAATCATAGAGCTTGAATTTGAAATAATTGGTTAATTTCTAGTTTCTTTTAATATTGATCGTGTCATATATTTTATCATGACTTTATTTTCAGAATGTAAAAATCAACTTGGCAAATAAGGCATTGAATTGAATTGAATTCGACTATAAACACTCAAACCAATTAAATTTGAAAATTACTGAGACAATTAGTGGTCGAGTGGTTATCATACTGAACTGTCATTCAGGAGACCGGGGTTCGATTCCCGCCATGTTCGACCATCCTGACAGGGGTGTTTCGTGGTTTCCCTCTGTCGTTCAGGTTGATACTGAGATGGTTCCTTAACAACATGGCCACGAGTGACTCCTTCCCACCATCCAAAAACACCTGATAAAATAACCTTTCATCTCATGAACCCACCATCTCATATATCATCCACCGACGCCAATAGATCGTAGTCATCAGTAAAATGCGTCATTAAACCCAACATAACAATTTGAAGATTCAACATCGAGAATTATCTAGTTCTAATATCTTCCAACCTACATCCTCGAAAGTAGGTTTCGAGCGACCGTCTCCCCTATCCCACACCACTAGCGCGCGGGTGGTTCGAGCCTTCATCTCTGTCTTGTGCAACATCTAGTCCTAAAGACATGTCAGCTGTTACCTGACAGATGATTTACGGTAGTCTATGACGTCATCATGGTTCAATACGTCATAACTTCCAGTTACCGTTCCATTCTGTTAAGAGAACATACGGGTGAAGACTTGACGAAATTAATAATAGTAGTAGTAGTAATAGTCTTTATTAACAATTTAGCTATTTACATACACACAATTATTACAACAATACACAATTAATACAATACTATAAGGTAACAATAATAATAACATCAGTATAATATTACAAGAGAGTTATCATGCTAATTATACATTCAATTTTTCAGTTCTAATAACCCACTTCATCTATTTAGTAATTATCAATTCAATATACATGGGGAGTATCCCAATAATTATTATTTTTTTTCATAAGCTTTAGGTAATAAACCCTTTTCTTTGATTACTTTACTACACTCTCGACGAAATATATCAACATTTTTGACTTCCTTCACAATATTTGGTAACCTATTATATATTCTCATCCCTTTGATAAAAATAGAATTGTCTTCCTCTTTTGAGCAAGTCCTGATGATATTAATATTTTTACTACTTCTGGTAAAATGATTATGTTTATCATCATTTAATTTCAGTCTATCACAGAGATAACTTGGAACGAATCCATTGATAATTTTATAAATTAATGTAAGGCTATTTAATAAGTTAATAGTTAAAATAGTAATTTAATAGTTAAATGATGAGTATCATTTAAAGGACATAACAACCCTGGCAATAGATTTGAAAGAATAATGACGCTATTTTTTCCCTTAATTTAAAAAAAAACTAGAAATCGTCATCTCAATCCTAGAAACTCAAATTAATTTATTTGTCCGTCAAATTATCACGTAGGACACGCCCCTTTTTCTGATTCGTGACGTAGATGTTACCCTATTCCATTTTAACAATGTTCACGGCACACCGAGTGTCACGCACAGTGGTACTAAAACTGTCACTGACGCTTCATTTTTGAAGTCACCTGAAAATGAATTAATTCATTGTAATCTGCAAATGTTGACCTGGCTGAATAATATTTCAAATATCTTCCACATACATTCCTTAATTAATTACACTTCATAATTAATCACCCGGTTTTTCGGTAAAAAACAACCTTTTTCCACAACTATTTACATGCGTAATATAGGAGATGTTTCGAGCAGTAACATTTTACACTCTGTATTGAAAGTATATGCCATGAAATTAGTCAATATATCATTACATATATAAAATTACATATTTAAAATTAAAAACTAAAATTACATTCAATTGCGATGGCAACGAATTATAGTGTGTTTTTAATTGATATGTACTCTCACTGTATAAGGACATTTCCCAATCAAGGCATAAGATGAGAGTTCAGGATCGTTTGAACGGAGCACCACAAGGGCGATATTACTACAAAGAAATAGTCAGATATAACATTTGAATTTATAGTAATAAGTTAAACTAGGCAAACGCGAAATATGCGTTGTAAGATGAGCGAGATATCTGAATAAGGTATAATAACAGTCCTACATTTGCTACTTTATCGACTCTGGTATTCTTCACACTTTGTCCCTCATTCAATTGCTACTTTATCTTCTCTGGTATTCTGAACACCTTGACGAATATGAAGAATATTTAATGCTTGGGCAAATATCGAATCTAGGAAGCAGTGAATCTTGGCTCATTTCCATAATTATATTTGATGTATGAAAACAGTTATTTGAATTTTTTTCTTCGAAACAGCTGTTTCGAATTGCTTACAAAATGGTGGTTATGTGTATCATTTATGTTTGAACACTCAGAGGAAATTTTATTATTTTCGGAGAGGTTTCATTTTTTTCAAATTTTCTCACCCAGCCTAATCTTATGCGGTTTTTAAAAACTTTGACATGATATTCCTCAAAATCTAATCGACCGATTCATTCCAAAAACTATACATTTCTAAGTTGCAAAAGTTGGCCCGTACAAAAAAAGTTTCATGTTGATCAATCAAACCTTGCGACCTGTGCAGTGCCCACAAAAAAAAAAAAAAAAAAAAACACACACACAGACAAAGCCCTATAAGAGTGGGATGGAGACTTCGCTACGCTCATCTAAAAATGAAGAAGAAATCAAAAGTGGTGTTGGGCCAAAAACTTTTCAAACTCCTTACCGAATATATCTTCTCTCTCTCTTTTTTCTCCCACTTATTTTCTTCTTTTCTCTGGAATCTTCCTTGCTTCTTCCATTTGAAAATCCACTTGTTCAGGGAAAAAATTATCCTCAGACTTTTCTTCGACATTCATTTCCATTTTCGCAAAATCTTTATTTCCAAAATTATCACCAAAAAACTTACATTTCGCTGAATCGACTGCTATTGCTCTTAATTACTAGGCACTGTTCTTTGTTACTTCATTTCTGTTTGCCTACGAGTATTGGTGGCTCGAAACCCTAAACCGTTAGTGCTGAAAAATAGGGAAAACGGTCGATCGGAACCACATTGCTCATTTCAGGTGTTTTGTCAGTGTTTCGATCGCACGTCTTTCCTATTTGTTATCACTAACAACTGGCAGTGTCGAACAGTCAGAAGATTTCAGGGTTGTATAATATTTTGTTGCCATTAGATTTGAGACCGATTATAAATGTACAAATAAGTTTATGAGTTTGAGTTAATTTATGAGAATTGTGACTCAGATTTGTTTGATTTTGTTTTTTATTGACTCAGTTGTTTGAACAAATCTTTTAACTCGGGCACAATTCTAATTGTCATAAAAACAATCGAAATCACACGTTCAAAATGTCACAAGTTTACCCAATCTTCTGGAAATACATTCTGACTCATGATTTAGACTATACTGTGTATACTACTATCAAGAGTCCAAGGGAGTCGATTTAGCGAAATATCAGTTTCTTGGTGATAACTTTTGATCGGTATGAGATATCAAAATTCTAATAAGCGAGAAACACAGATAATTATAATAGCTTCAAGATGATATAAGTTATGACTATTAAAGTCATGTCGCATAACTGTCAAGCGTATACAGCTAGAAAAAACATGTTTTAGCTGTCGACGCTTGACATTTACGCGACATGACTTGAATAGCTATACATTATATCGTCTCGGAGCTATTATAATTATCTGTGTTTATCGCGTATTACAATTTAGAATTCATCCACAGCCTTAATTGGGAAACAATGATTTTGTATCAAGTTTCGATGTTATTAAAAAAAAAAAAAAAATTTAGATATATCATACCGTTCAAAAGTTAGAAACTGATATTTCGCTAAATCGACTCCCATGGACTCTTAAGGCGTTCCCATTCTTCATAGTGCAAAAAGTCCCCGCCAGGGTGATTCCACAGATATAAATGATCTTGAGACTTGAACCGTACAAGATATTGTCGTATATATATTCCTTGGTTTAGAGCCAGACTCAATTGTATCACAACAACCCAAGAGACCGAGATACAAAAGGAGTAGTTCTAATTGACGACTAGTGATTGACCCGCCCACAAACGTCACAAAACAAAACATCCAATCAAATGGGCTGTTTGTTATGTGGGAAATTTGATATTTACCTACCAGAGTATCTCTAAATGCCCACATGAAGTATTGATCTAGGTGGCCCTGGCAATTAGCCACGCCTATCACTAGTGGTCAATTGACCATTGTAGATCGTCCGCCCTCGTGATGTCACAAAATATAAAAATCAATCAAGTGGACAGTGAAGCAGGGAAAATAGGGAAATAACCAATCAAGGTATCTATACTTCCCCTGCTTCGTATAAGTCACGCCCATCTACAATGGTCAATTTACTTCATGCAGCTCATATGAAATTCTCAAATCGATTTTCCAATGGTTCTTGTTTATTACATCCATGATTTATCACAATTTTGATATTAATTCTTGACATATCAATTATGACAATGTTTTCTCTTGAATTGATATATATATATATATATATATATATATATATATATATATATAAAAAATAACTCTTCTACAACTTTGATAAAGAAACTGACAAATCTAGAACATTCTGTCCTTATTAAAAAAATCCAGTCAAATCCATTCGGAACCGCCGAGTCGTGATATTATCGGACCCAGTCGGAACAGCCGTGCTGTGATGTTATGGGATGGGAGGGACGGACCGACATTATGAAGGATAGAAAGTTATGAGTAACAATATTCTCGGAAGGCAATTCAAGTATAGCTGATGTTTCACTTCTAAATATAGAAAACTTCAAAGTGATTTAAATTTTATGCCTTGTAATTGCTCCATCCAATTATATTTTATTGTTTATATAAATGTATTTCATTCACATTTATTTATATGAAAAAAATGGTTTTATATCAAGTTTCGATGTTATTATATGAAAAAAATGTATTGGGTTTGATGTCGCACTATACTGATGACTTACTTGATGACTATACTGATGTTCATTTTATAACATATTTAATTTAGTTTGTAATTATTCGACCTTATAATGTTCATATATATATATATATATATTGGGTTTTAACGACGCACTGTAATGATTACTGAGATCTATTGGCGTCGGATGAATGATTAATGAGATGATGGGATGATGAGATGAAGGTTTTTATGGGTATTGGTAAGGATAGTGGGAAGGAAGCGGTCGTGGCCTATATTGTGGGAACCATCCCGGCATTAGCCTAGACTACAGAGGGAAACCACGAAAAACCCCTGTTAAGATGGACGGTGGCGGGGATCGAACCGGGTCCGATATGTCCCTTCACCTCCCGGGTCACACGAAGCAAGTGAGCTAACCACTCAGCTACATGTGCCGGTTAATAATGTTTCTTTTACTCTAACCATCGCATTACACAATATTATTTCTATTATTTCCCTATATTTAATCCGCAGTCAAGCTCTTCAGGGCTTTGTGGACATCACGTGACTGGTCATTTATTCATATGTCTATGTTCTTTTTGTTCAATAAAAAAAAAGATCTATTGGCGTCGGTGAATGATATATGAGATGAAGGGTTGATGAGATGAACAGCTATTTTTATTATGTGTTCTTGGATAGTGGAAAGGTTTTGGTCATGGTCTATCGATAAAATACATCACAGCCCCGAAACTAGAGACTATGACTGATTACGATATTTATTTCCCTAATTTTAGAGAAAACTAGAAATCATCATCTCAATTTCAGAGATTGTAATTAATTCATTTGTCCTCCAGGACCCGGCCTTTTATCCTAATAAAAATAGCTTCTCATCTCATCATCCCATCATCTCATATATCATCCACCGACGCCAATATATCTTAGTCATCAGTATATAGTGCTACATCAAACCCAATATATTTTGCTGGGAACGTCATTTTTTGCTTGAAAAATATTGAAATGTCAAATGAATGTCACAAAAATGCCTACATTATAAATAAGAGTGAGAAGGGTGAACCAGTGGCTATAGCATGTTGAACCGTCATTCAGGCAACCGGGGTTCGATTCCCGCCATGGTCGACCATCCTGACAGGGAATTTTCGTGGTTTCACTCCATCTTTCAGGTTTGTAATTTGATGGTCTCCTTGAAGACAACAAAAATTATGAATACACAAAAAAAAGGAAAAAAAAAATAGGGTTTGGAGAAATTAGGGGAATAAATATTGTCAATATTCATTAATCTCTAGTTTAAGGGTGGTGATGTCCTTAAGGAGACCATCACATTACGAACCTGAAAGATAGAGTGAAACCACGAAAATTCTCTTTCACGGTGGTTGACCATGGCGGGAATCGATGCCCGGTTGCCTGGATGACGGTTATACATGCTAGCCACTGGTTCACTCATCTCAGTCTTATTTATAATGTAGAAATATTTGAGACATTCATCTGACATTTCAATATATTTCAAGCAAAAAATGACACTCTATGCAAACCCGGTGTTTGTGATGAAATAAGTCATATCTTCTATAATTTATTGAACAAATAATTGTCATCGGGAATTAAAAAAACAATGGATTGATTTATATTTCATTCATTGACCATTCATACTTATCATTAAAAATAACAGAAATATTGAATACCCTGACAATAACCTGGCATAAACAGAAACAGTCGAGTCGGGTCTTGAAAGTTCTCCACGTCCTACCATTACCAGCTGTATCTGACCTACAATGCTATCGAACTCTGACGTCACTAGCCCCACAGCGCATGCGCAACTCTCTTCGGAGACATAATTACATTGATATCAATTCAACAATTACTCGATTACATTGTTGCAAAGTTGGTAATGTGCAATAAATCTGACTTTCCATTTGGTAATAATTATATGTTAAACCAATAATTCTATCCAACTGTGAACGTTTATGTGTAATTAATTAATTAATTCTTTCGTGTTTTTTCTTTTATAAATTATTTTGATACGAATGAATCTAATTTCGTGCTTTTATATGATTAACAATGTTTTCTAATTACCTTCTATAGAGTTTGATATCCCTTCACAATTGAACTAGAAGATAATGACTCAGAAACTTTGTCAGCAAATTGCCTAGTTTGTATTTTGTATTAATTAATTTCACTTTATCAACTTACTGAGTAAATGGATTGGGCTTTTGGCTCGCAGCGATGGCTTTGTGACCATCAGTTGGAGTCATAATTAAATTCACTGGAAACAAATTAGGAAAAACAAGAATAGAAGCCGGTGACAATAATTAAAATGTGTCCAAATGAAAGTGAAAACTCGTCCAAATGAAAAGTATTTTTCCATCCAATTTAGTGTTTACAATTTTCATTACCTACAAGCTAGAATGTCATTGGAAATAATTGAAGTTCGCCCCCGTGGCTCAGTCGACTGAGACACTGTAATTGGAGGGAAACAGTGCGTGGGTTCGAGTCCCGCATACGGTTTGTTGTGTTTCAAACATCATTCATGTTACATCAGGTCATTGTATTTATCTATTAGCCATCATTGTTCGATATATATATATTTATATATATATATATATATATATATATATATATATATATATTTATATATATATATATATATATATATATATATATATATAAATATATATATATGTATATATATATTTATATATATATATATATATATATATATATATATATATATATGAATATATTCATATATATATATATATATATATATATATATATATATATATATATATATATATATATATATATATATATATATATATATATATTCACATATATATATATATATATATATATATATATATATATATATTTATATATATATACATATACATATACATATACATATACATATACATATACATATATATATATGTATATATATACATATACATATTTATATATATTTATATATATATACATAAACATATTCATATATATATATATAAATATATATATATATATATATATATATATATATATATATATGTATCTTTCATAATATATCATAATAAGAACAAACGAATATATATATATATATATATATATATATATATATATATACATATATTTTACGGAGGAAATATATAGGCACCCATTATTATAAGATTTTCAGCTGATTTCATTCACTCACACTTTTGTTCACAAATACAATAACAGATCTCGCCATGTTTTTATCAGGATAACTTTCTTATTGAGCTAATTATCAGCATAAAGCCGCCTGTGACGTCACGAAGCGTTGCGAGTCACGTGCCGTGTCCGCCAATAATGCACTCTGAAGACCTGTTCACAATCACAGTTAGGAGTCTACGGCAGTCGATTTAGCGAAATATCAGTTTTTGGTAATAACTTTTGAACGGTATGGGTTCGAATCTTCGATTTTCGATCTTTTGAAAAGTTCGAAATTTCGTTCTAGTGACTTTGCTGTAAAATTTCGAGTTCAAATTCAAAAAAAACATATCAAGGTCGTTCAAAAATCCACCTTGAAAATTATATGGGGAAAAAGGTTCAAAAATAATATATGGCTTGCCTGGTGACAAGTGATCACATGATGAAATCCCGAACAGGGAATATTATACATTCGGGATAGACCGTAAAATAGTCGATCTCATTCGGAATTTGGACGATAAAGTATGGATAGTGCGATCGTTTCGAACAGGATTATGAGAGTGATCTAAAATTTTAAACTTTCAAATGAACGTTTTATTCCGTTAAAGATCACTGTAAAATCGAATGTGAAAAAAGTTCAAGATCGTCAGTGTAACGCGTTCATTGAAAAGTTAAGAAAATACGAAAAAAGTTCATCACCCAACACTGTTTGTGATGTCCTTTAATTTTGGATGTGAACAGGTCTTTAGAACGTCGTTCTGCTCGAAATCACGGAGACGACTTATGCAAGTCGGGAGACTCGAACCGTGGCTAGAATAATATATAATATACCAAGTATAGTGAGGTAAATCTCATTGAAAATAAAATGTATGCAAATTATAAAGATTAGGTTCAGTTGAGTGAAAAATGCATACAAAGTCTGTCTTTACATGCATGTTTCAGTTAACTTACCATTTCCTCCCCATTCTTAATTTTACTATTGGTTATTTTTATTTTTTTATTTTTATCCATCCGGCCTAGTTTTTCGTGGTTTCCCACAGTCCTCGAAGCAGATGCTTGGATGAAGTACTAATTGGCCACGACCATTAATTAGTAGAGCGATAGGCCTAATTATAACATTATAGACCTATCACTAATTTAATTTGTCCATTTTGTATAATGATAAACTTTACATCTGCTGTCAAGAGAAAGAAGTGATCATTGCCCAAGAGACTTAGTTTAAATTGGAAGATATCAACATTCATGTGTTTATACTGAAATACTTTTATATACGGCGAAAAATTATGGTTACAGACAGCGCAGTCCTGGTGTTGAAGTTCATTAGTTTTAAATAATTAAAATGGGGTGGTAAGATCGCCCTTGTGGTGCCCCGTCCAAACGATCCTATCTTTCATCCTTAGCCTTAATTGGGGAACAATGATTTTGTATCAAGTTTCGAAGTTATTAAAAAAAAAAAAAATTATCCCACCTCATTCATCTTATTTTTAAATTCAGTTATGGTGGATTTTCATCAACAAACTTTTACAATATTGGTATATTATCATCTTTTTTCTTTTTAATTTCAAAAACTTCTTTCTCAATAAAAGCAATGGATGAAAGTTTAGGATCGTTTGAACGGGGCACCACAAGGCTATCTCATCAGAACAAAGAAAATGTTAGGTTTGATGTCTTAGAAGTTAGAACACAATGTTTTTTCTCCATTCCATTCTATCCTATATTTCATTTTATAACAATTATTTTATTCTAGTTTCAAATTATCATATTTTGTAATGAATATTGTATTACTATTCTGGTGGCAGCTACAAATTGGCAGCAGCATTTTCAAATCTCGATAATGATAATAATGAATAATAATAATAATAATAATAATGATAATTGTCATTCAATCTATGCTACAATAGGCCTAATATAAACTTCAAATCATATTTCTATACTTATTTGCTTGGTTCACTTATATATACATCAGACATGTACTATTATATATTGAGTTTTAACGACGCTCTATACTGATGGCTACGATCTATTGGCGTCGGTGGATGATGAATGAGATGATGAGATGAAGGGTTATTTTATTTATGGGTTTTGGATGGTGGGAATGTGTTTGGATGGTACTATTATATGAATTCAATGAATAACCAAAAACTATTAAATTTAAATGTCCATATACATATCATAATGAATTTATAATACAGATTCCATATAGGAAGTGTATCTCCGACACCAAAATTAGTTCACATCCATATACTAAAAGACACTTTCACGTTGAAGTGTAATTCTGATAAGGGTCATATTTGATCATCCAAACAGTATTTTCGTATTTTGTTGATTAAGGCCCGGTATTACCAAGGCCCAGTATTACCAAGGCCAGTTAGTATTTATCTGAGAGTTGGTGAAAACAAATACCACAGGTAACCATGGTGATAACAAGTTTGAACTGTCAGATAAAGGCTAACTAGACTTGGTAATACCGGGCCCAAGTCTAGTTAGCCTCTATCTGACAGTTCAAACTTGTTATCACCATGGTTACCCAAGCTATTTGTTTTCACCAACTCTCAGATAAATACTAACTGGCCGTGGCAATACTGGACCCAAGTTGTTCACGTTAATTTCATGTGAATGGTAATATGAATCCCAGTGATTCAATTTCACTTTTCTGTTGAACATAGTCCCAATCAACTAAACTCTGAGGATATATACCAACCATCACTACCAGCTACTCCTTCTCACAGTGACAGAGCTGATTCAAACTTTGCTTGAATTTGAACTTTTCACCTCTACTTCATTCTGTTTCCAAGCCACTCCATTATAATGACAGATTGAAACCACTTCCATCTATAACCTTAATTGGGAAACAATGATTTCGTATCAAGTTTCGATGTTATTAAAAGAAAAAATGATACTGTATTCCCTATATGCACACATCCGGTCTCCCCCCCCCCCCCCCCTCCCCCCCAGCCTATGTCAGCAAGTTTGGTAGTGCTAACGACCATACTATACTTTTACCGGCTTCATCACAGAATTTTTAACGTAATATACAAAAAGTAGTCATTATTTATTCAGAGAGAACAGTTCTTACTTAGCAATTTTGTCATTTTTATGAAATATTACAAGCAGAATATGGAGGGCTTTAGAAAGGATATGCAGGAAGTGAATTCTTATATATATAACTTTGTTTTTTTGTTCATCAAAATTTATTTGAACGTTTTTATTCATTTCTTGCGGGTTTGTTTCTTACATTGTTAGAATCTTTTGGTTTGCATCACCTTGATCTAGATCTTGTAGCTGTGGCAAATACAAGAGATGTGTTCGTTTTGTTCTTTCCAAGCCAAGGTTTTATTTCGCTTCGTGATTTGATTAATATTTCAGTTTGTAGACCTTCGTTATTCAAAGATCTTACAGCCTATGGGTATCGTATGCATTATATTTGTTATATTATACCTTGAAAGATGAGCGAGATATATAAATGTATATATATATATATATATATATATATATATATATATATATATATATATATATATATATATATATATATATACATATATATATATATGTATATATATATATATATATATATAAATATATATATATATATATATATATATATATATATATATATATATATATATATATATATATATATGTGTGTGTGTGTTTGAAATGTTTGATGCAAATCTACACATTTTGGATTCTGGAAGCTTTTTTATCGATTTTGATCAAACTTATCAGATTTATCAGACATTATTTTACTTATATCTCAGAATATAATTTCTTCATACAAGTATTTTTTTCTTTTCATTTGTGTCATTCTTATGAATACTCTCAGAATTTAATCAATGATAAATTGATAATTCATCAAAATCTATTCGAACGATTGCTATCAAAAGCTGGGAGCTGGAGGAGTAAATGGCTATATATATATACATTTATATATATATATATATATATATATATATATATATATATATATATATATATATATATATATATATATATATATATATATATATATATATATATATATATATATATATATATATATATATATATATATATATATATAAATATATATTTATATATATACATATATATATATATATATATATATATATATATATATATACATATATATATACATACACAAAGTCCCATGTCGATCGATTTTGTCTCTTTTGATCGATTTCGATCGCTTCGCTCAATTTAATCTAATCGTAAGTTTTGGACATATGAAAAAAGAAGCGGTCTCGGGGGTATTGTTGAGAAACCATCTCAGTATCCATCTAAGCGACAGAAAAAACACGGATAACATATACTCAAAATGGTTGACCATGGCTGAAATCGAACCTTGGTCTCTCGAATGACAGTTCACCGTGCCACTTCCTTCACCCACGTGTCAGTTTTTATTGACTTCATTAATCACCTCTTGTATAGAAAAAGACGCAACGTTATCGTAAAAGCGTCCACCACGGAATGACCCAGGAAATACCAAACATTAGACCCATTGGTAGAAGCGTAATAACATTATATAACCACGACTGACCTATTCACGTTCAAGGATAATGCCGGTCCGAAACACCCGGTCGGTGATGTTAGCAGATACAAGAGACGGTCGATTGTGAGTCAAGGTGAATGTGCAAAAAAGGCCCGGAACAGAAACATTTTGGCGAAGATAATCTGAATGTTCAAGGTTGTGTTTTATACCCACTTTTATTCTTGTATCCACAAAAGACTAAAGGGAGTTTACCAACATAACAAACACAAATATCACCGTTTTATTTGTATAGCTGTGGTATTTTCAGGGTATTCATAAATTTTGATCAATCGATTTTTGTTTATTTTTTTGTTTATTTTTTTTCATTTTTATTTTTTTATTTACACATTTTTTTAGTACAAATTATAAAATCAGGAACTCTGATACTAGCATGCATTGTCCATGTGTAAGAGTGAGATAGTAAACATGCGTCATTATGCTTCTGTTTGGCATGCTATTGTCTGTTGTTTGACATTGAGATTTACTTGTATTCAGGAAAGAAGGCGTCGTTAAACACCCGCGCGCTAATGGTGTGGCATAGGGGGGACGGTCGCTCGGAACCTTCATCTCTCTTGTACATATACAAGTTAGACAGGAGAGTGAAGGCTCGAACCACCCGTGCGCTAGTGGTGTGGAATAGGGGGGACGGTCGTTCGGAACCTTCATCTCTCGTGGATACAAGTTACATACGAGAGATGAAGGCTCGAACCACTCGTGCGCTAGTGGTATGGGATAGGGGGGACGGTCGCTCGGAACATACATATCCCGTGTAAATGTACAAGTTAGACAGAGAGATGAAGGCTCGAACCACCCGGGCTCTAGTGGTGTGGGAAAGGGGAGACGGTCGCTCGGAACCTTCATCTCTCGTGGATACAAGTACACAATACATCATTAGATAGGCCTACAACGAGGCAAGAAAATCAACATTTCACTTATGGTCAATTCACTTTTTTATAACTAGGCAAACGCGTTATGTGTTTCCGCGATGATGGATGAGCTGGAACATATCAACTTATCTTTGGATTGGTTATTATATATATATATATATATATATATATATATATATATACACCTTGAGATCCAAACCATTACATCACTGCCATCTTATTTTCCATTAATAATTTATATGATAATAAAGAAGGCTTTGTTTTAATCGTTTACAATCAAGTGGTGACACTTATTGCTTTGATTTAATAGGTATCTTAATAGCTTTGAATAATTAACACAAATAACATTATATATTTTTTTACATCGAAACGGCTGATCCGATTTGAGTGAAAGTTCGGAATAATGTGTATCATTATCAGATTAAGATTCCCTGAGAATTTGAATCCTCTCAGATGAAATATTTTTCACGAATGTTTTCCTCTGGGTTATTCTAGTGGGATTTTTGAAAACTTTGGAATGAGTTTTCTCAGAAGTGATTCAACCGATCGCTCCTCAAAACTATACAGCATCAAGTCAGATAGGGGTTCATGTGTGTGCCAAGTTTCAACTGATTTTGAATCTTCGTATGACCTGTGGAGCGCGAAAAAAAAAAAAAAAAAAAGGCACTTTTTTTTCGGTATAGTGAAATTGAGTCTTCGCTTCGCTCATCCAATTAATGTATTCATATTGGGTTTAACCACGCACTATAGGGTAACCAAGGCCACGTTGATGTCAAAAATCGAGAGCGTTACATCCACGTCATAGAGACTGAAAAACCAAAAAAAAAAAAATGGCGAACAATTTGAAAAAAATATTCTCAGCTTGAATCACCCTTTAAGACTTCAACAACCTTTCACCACTCTTTAACACCCTTCAAACCATGACCTTGACAACTTCAGAACAACACAAGTCGTTTGAATTTTCCTCATAGCATCATGAAATGAATTTGTATGAATAGTTATGTGAATTAATGATATATCAAATCATCAATGTGATAATAATAATAACTAGGTAAACGCTATATACGTTCTGTTAGACGAGCGAAAAGTAATAGTATGTCGACTTCTTTGCCAAACTTTTGCCTAAATTCGCCAGTTGGGTAACATTTTAGTTATAAATGGGTAAAAACGGCTTCGAGTGGTACCAATTTAGCACATTTCATGTTTTTTCTTCAAAATAGCTGATCCGATCAAGCTGAGAATTCCCATAAATGTGTATCAAAATGTTATTCAACTTCACACAAAATTTCAATTTTTTGAAAATAAAATGTTTTTAATTTTTTTTTCCGACGTGTTATTCTGATGGGTATTTTTGAAATTTCTAAAATTCATAAGAATAAAAGTTACCACCCGATAATGCCACAAAACTATACAGATCTAAGCTAGATGAGGAGCCATAATGAAAAAAAGTTTGAAGTTGATATCTGAAGCCGTTCGACCTGTGGAGAACCGACAAAAAAACATAAAATCCAACTGGCTATAGATCCAACTGGCTGACTGGTGAAGCCACGTGACCACGTACATTTCGAGTCGTCAATTGACCACAAGTGATAGGCGTGGCTAATCGCTAGGCCACCTAGATCTTTTTTTTTATATTGAGTTTTAACGACGCACTGTAATGATGACTGAGATCTATTGGCGTCTGATGAATGATTAATGAGATGATGGGATGATGAGATGAAGGTTTTATGGGTAATGGGAAGGATAGTGGGTAGGAAACGGTTGTGGCTTATATTGTGGGAACCATCCCGGCATTAGCCTAGACCACAGAGGGAAACCACGAAAAACCCCTGCAAAGATGGACGGTGGCGGGGATCGAACCGGGTCCGATATGTCCCTTCACCTCCCGGGTCACACGAAGCAAGTGCACTAACCACTCAGCTACTGTGCCGGTCACCTAGATCTATACTTCATGTGGGCATTTAGAGATACTCTGATGGGTAATGTCAATTTACCCACATAACAAACAACCCATTTGATTGGATGTCTTTTTTTGTGACGTTTGTGGGCGGGTCAATCACTAGTCGTCAATTGACCACTAGTGATAGGCGTGGTTAATCGCCAGGCCACCTAGATCTATATTTCATGTGAGCATTTATAGATACTCTGATAGGCAATGTCAATTTACCCACATAACAAACAGCCCTTCTGATTGGATGTTTTGTTTTGTGACGTTTGTGAGCGGGTCAATCACTAGTCGTCAATTGACCACTAGTGATAGGCGTGGTTAATCGCCAGGCCACCTAGATCTATATTTCATGTGAGCATTTATAGATACTCTGATAGGCAATGTCAATTTACCCACATAACAAACAGCCCTTCTGATTGGATGTTTTGTTTTGTGACGTTTGTGAGCGGGTCAATCACTAGTCGTCAATTGACCACTAGTGATAGGCGTGGTTAATCGCCAGGCCACCTAGATCTATATTTCATGTGAGCATTTATAGATACTCTGATAGGCAATGTCAATTTACCCACATAACAAACAGCCCTTCTGATTGGATGTTTTGTTTTGTGACGTTTGTGAGCGGGTCAATCACTAGTCGTCAATTGACCACTAGTGATAGGCGTGGTTAATCGCCAGGCCACCTAGATCTATATTTCATGTGAGCATTTATAGATACTCTGATATGCAATGTCAATTTACCCACATAACAAACAGCCCTTCTGATTGGATGTTTTGTTTTGTGACGTTTGTGAGCGGGTCAATCACTAGTCGTCAATTGACCACTAGTGATAGGCGTGGTTAATCGCCAGGCCACCTAGATCTATATTTCATGTGAGCATTCATAGATACTCTGATATGCAATGTCAATTTACCCACATAACAAACAGCCCTTCTGATTGGATGTTTTGTTTTGTGACGTTTGTGAGCGGGTCAATCACTAGTCGTCAATTGACCACTAGTGATAGGCGTGGTTAATCGCCAGGCCACCTAGATCTATATTTCATGTGAGCATTTATAGATACTCTGATAGGCAATGTCAATTTACCCACATAACAAACAGCCCTTCTGATTGGATGTTTTGTTTTGTGACGTTTGTGAGCGGGTCAATCACTAGTCGTCAATTGACCACTAGTGATAGGCGTGGTTAATCGCCAGGCCACCTAGATCTATATTTCATGTGAGCATTTATAGATACTCTGATAGGCAATGTCAATTTACCCACATAACAAACAGCCCTTCTGATTGGATGTTTTGTTTTGTGACGTTTGTGAGCGGGTCAATCACTAGTCGTCAATTGACCACTAGTGATAGGCGTGGTTAATCGCCAGGCCACCTAGATCTATATTTCATGTGAGCATTTATAGATACTCTGATAGGCAATGTCAATTTACCCACATAACAAACAGCCCTTCTGATTGGATGTTTTGTTTTGTGACGTTTGTGAGCGGGTCAATCACTAGTCGTCAATTGACCACTAGTGATAGGCGTGGTTAATCGCCAGGCCACCTAGATCTATATTTCATGTGAGCATTTATAGATACTCTGATAGGCAATGTCAATTTACCCACATAACAAACAGCCCTTCTGATTGGATGTTTTGTTTTGTGACGTTTGTGAGCGGGTCAATCACTGGTCGTCAATTGACCACTAGTGATAGGCGTGGTTAATCGCCAGGCCACCTAGATCTATATTTCATGTGAGCATTTATAGATACTCTGATAGGCAATGTCAATTTACCCACATAACAAACAGCCCTTCTGATTGGATGTTTTGTTTTGTGACGTTTGTGAGCGGGTCAATCACTGGTCGTCAATTGAGATCATGATCTCTAGTTTTCTCTACAACTAGGAAAACGCGGGATGCGCGTTGTTAGACGAGCTTAGGGGTATAGAAATCTAGAATGAAAAATAATTTGTCAACCCAATCTACATCTACAGACCTTGGATCACTCCAAACGTTCAAAAACCTTACGAGAATCAGTTATGTCACGGCCTTCCTCTTCATTCATTTCAATCGTTTTGAATTAATTGGTGACACTTGTTGCTATAGATTTAATTGGTTCCCGTAATAGCCTAAATTGATGGGAAAATGCTTTATAAATGCGTTTTCTTCGTTATTTCTCATCCGATTGATGCGAAAAATCTCTCAAAATGTGCTTAATAGTTTCCTTCATATTCGGCGAAAATTTGAGAGGTCTTGAACATTTTTGATTTTTCAAGTATTTTCCTCCGGGTTATTCTAATGGGGATTTTTGAAATTTCTAAAATTCATAAAAAAAAAAGTTACCACCTGATAATGCCACAAAACTATACAGATCTAAGTTAGATGAGGAACCATGACGGAAAAAAGTTTGAAGTTGATAGCTGTAGCCGTTTGACCTGTGGAGAACCGACAAAAAAACATAAAAACAAAAAAAAAAAAAAAAAAAAAAAAACATAAAAACGAACACCAATTTTTTTCAGTATGTCAAATTGAATCCTCGCTAAAGCTCGTCTAATCAGTTGCCGTGTTTACCATATTACCATATAAAATAATATAAATATTTATTACATGTTGCTTAATTCGAGAATAATATCTAAGAATAACTCGGGGAACTCCTAACAGGATATGCAACACGCCCATCTTAACATATGTCATTGAATACGCAATACACCTTGTCTAGTTTTATCCACGAGAGATGAAGGTTCCGAGCGACCGTCTCCCCTATTCCACACCACTAACGCTCGGGCGGTTCGAGCCTTCATCTCTCTTGTGTAACTTGTATCCACGAGAGATGAAGGTTCCGAGCGACTGTCCCCCCTATCCTACACCACTAGCGCTCGGGTGGTTCGAGCCTTCATCTCTCGTGTAACTTGTATCCACGAGAGATGAAAGTTCCGAGCGACCGTCTCCCCTATCCTACACCACTAGTGCACGGGTGGTTCGAGCCTTCATCTCTCGTGTGTAACTTGTATCCACGAGAGATGAAGGTTCCGAGCGACCGTCTCCCCTATCCCACAACACTAACGCTCGGGTGGTTCGAGCCTTCATATCTCCTGTGTAACTTGTATCCACGAGAGATGAAGGTTCCGATCGACCGTCCCTCTTATCCCACACCACTAGCGCACGGGTGGTTCGAGCCTTCCGCAGTTGCCGATACAAAAGCATGTAAAGTTGACTCATCTACTGTACTTGTATACACGAGATATAAATGTTCGAACCACCCGCTCGTTAGTGATATAGAATAGAGGAGACTGACGGTCGTAACCACCTTCTTTCTTGAATATACATGTATAGTCATGAAAATAATATTTACAGTGCTTCCCCTGTTGATCAACATGTGGGTACACTCACAGACAAAACTCACTAACTATCTGGTTTGTTTATAAACTTTATTGGGTTTCTTTTTTTTTATATTGGGTTTTAACGACGCACTGTGATGATGACTGAGATCTATTGGCGTCGGATGAATGATTAATGAGATGATAGGATGATGAGAAGATTTTTGTGGGTAATGGGAAGGATAGTGGGAAGGAAGCGGTCGTGGCCTATATTGTGGGAACCATCCCAGCATTAACCTAGACTACAGAGGGAAACCACAAAAAACCCCTGTAAAGATGGACGGTGGCGGGGATCGAACCGGGTCCGATATGTCCCTTCACCTCCCGGGTCACACGAAGCAAGTGCGCTAACCATGCACTCAGCTACCGTGCCGGTTTGGGTTTCTTGGCATAATGTAATGATAACTAAGTTCTATTGGCGTCGATGAATGATGAATGAGATGGTGGGAAGATTTTGTGTATTAAGTTTTTGGATAGTGGGAAGGTTGATGCCGGTTATTGAGGAAGTATTTCAATATTTAATTTAATACATTTAGGAACGAAAACCCTCAGTTAGGATAGTTGATCATTGCGGGAATCGAACCTCGGTCTCCTGAATGACAGTTCTGGTGTTCTAGCAACTGAACTACTCCGTTTCCGTCAAGATGGTCGACCATAGTGAGAATCGAACCTTGGTCTCCTGAATGACGGTTCAGTGCTCTAGCGTCTGATCTGCTTGCTCAGCATGGTCGAACATGGTGAGAATCGAACCTCGGGCTCCCTGATGACGGTTCAGTACTCTAGCTACTGAGTCACGCGTCTCTTTCTCCACTCTAAGCGACATGCAATATTAGAGAGTGCTTCATCCTATGACGTCATGGCGCATGCGTCATAGAGGAAATATCAACACCAATCTAGTTAAAATCTTTAAAAAACGTCGAGTAAACTAATCTATTCTAAGAAAGAAATCAAGACATTCAATTTGATGGAAAAATCTAATGTAATTCTCTTAGATACGTAAGCGAATTGATCAATTTTCTTTGAATTAATTATGTTATTAATATAGTTTATGATATTCAGACAGATTGACTGACACGTGTGGCCGAGTGGTTATTACACTGAACCGCCATTCAGGTGACTGAGGATCCTGACAGGGGTTTTTCGTGGTTTCCCTCTGCCGTTCAGGTCGATACTGGGATGGTTCCTTAACAACAGGCCACGACTGACTCCTTCCCACCATCCAAAACACCAGCTGATAAAATAACCTCTCATCTCATCATTCCATCATCTCATTCATCATTCACCGACGCCAATAGATCTCAGTCATCATTATAGTGTGTCGCTGAAACACAATATAAATAAATTGAGATCGAAAAATTGTGGAAAAAATTTGATAAATATTTGGAAACAACAAACTGCAGTTGTGGTTGTAATCGTGATATCCAGTTTTGAGAAATCAAATCAAATTAATCAAAATTATTCGTTAAAATTAAAATATTTGTATCAAAATTATCAAATTTATCATGATAAGCAAAATCCTAATTTATTCGTGATCCATTAGCGAACATCCATTCTCAATCCATTCATTTTTGGTTATAATTAGTTTTTGAATTATGAGTTTATTTATTCATATTTGGTTTAACGACGCTCTATACTGATGACTACGATCTATTGGCGTCGGTGGATGATGAATGAGATGATGGGATGATGAGATGAAAAGCTATTTTATCAGGTGTTTTGGATAGTGGGAAGGAGTCGGTCGTGGCCTGTTGTTAAGAAACCATCCCAGTATTGACCTGAACGATAGAGGGAAACCACGGAAAAACCCTGT
>OZ023335.1:24767738-24817738 GCA_964007535.1 Brachyptera risi | reverse complement strand
GTGTCACGCTGCGTGTTAGATCACGCTCGACCGGGAACAAGGGAAAGTGATTCGTGTTTCCCGGTCTCCTGAATAACGGTTCAGTGTATTAACCACTCGACCACACGTCTCAATTGTATAGCTTTTATGTTGATAGATCTTCTTCTTTCGTGAATAAATCATTTATTCATGACGGCTGTTCATCTCCATGATGACTGACCCTGAAGGTCCAGCTTACTATTAATTTAGAATTATAATTGACGAAAGTGAAAAAAAGGTTATGAAGTTATGTAGGTAAAATCAAAAACAATATACCTGATATAATTGAGTAATAATATAATCAATATATATATATATATATTCTTTTAATAACGTCGAAACTTGATGCAAAATCATTGTTCCCCAATTAAGGCTATGGATGAAAGATAGGATCGTTTGGACGGGGCACCACAAGGGCGATCTTACCACCCCATTATGATTATTCAAAACTAATTGAACTTCAACACCAAGACTGCGCTGTCTGTGACCATAATTATTTGCCGTAGATAAAAGTCTTTCAGTATAAACACACGAATGTTGATATCTTCCACTTTTAACTAAGTCTCTTGGGCAATGATTACTTCTTTCCATTGACAGCAGATGTATAGTTTATCATCATACAAAATGCACAAATTAAATTAGTGATAGGGCCATAATGCTATAATTAGGCCTATCACTCTACTAATTAATCTCTAATTGATATAATCAGATTTTAAGTTGGTTGAGAAACGCTGAAGAGAGGGAGAGGGAGAGGGAGAGGGAGAGGGAGAGGGAGAGGGAGAGAGAGAGAGAGAGAAAGAAGAGAGAAGAGATGATTGTGGAGAATATGTGATGATTTTCTCAAGATTGTCAAGACCATTTCTTGAATGAATGATTTTGATATATTACCGGTAAATGATTTCAGAAAAGTAGTAAAATATGTAGGAATACCTGCCTTTTGCTCCATTTCTTCATTACTTTATTGCTTGATTGCTTTATTTCACAAAAGAAAAGATCATTTGGCAACACAACAAACATAAATATCACCGATATAACTGTGGTCTTTTCCAAGGCGTCACTATATCTCTCAAGACCAGAAGAAATGAATCTAAACCTTACACAAAAACATTAAAAATCTAAAGCTGCTACGTCGAGATTTATGTAATCACAGAAGTTTTTACAGTTATTTAGTTGCTAGACGACTCTATTTTGCCGTAGATATACATTTTAATCACTTTTCCATTAAAAGTTCGGTCTGCTAGAATTTTTATAGTTAGAAATTTAAATGAGTCTTTGTTGAAGTATATGGATCGGTAAGAGTCCATGTTGGACGACTCTGGAAATAAAGTCATCTTTTAAAAAATATAATACATCCAAATCAGACATTTTTCAAGATGATTTTATGATTTGGCGACGTGTGACCATGGATGAGTACTTCTCTGTGGTGACATGTGGCTGTCAAGTGGTTACAAATCATGAAACCCAAAATATACTCCTGGTTTAGGCCCTACAGATCTTCATAGTGTATATTGATATATAAATATTTACCGAAAAATTGAGTTAATGTACTTCATAGTGGTTACTGGTAGTATGATGGTAATTAAGTCGATAACTTCAATCAAAACCTGAAGCTTTCCTCCGTAGCTCAGTCAAGTAAGGTACTGCCTTAGAAACCGAAGTCACCGTTGGGCGTGGGTTCGAGTCCCGCATAAGACATGCGTTTTTGTGACCGTCCTTTCACTTATCATCACTTCATCGTTTCATAATCACCTGCTTATTCGTACCCCCGTATAACCTAGATGTTAATGGGTCGTTTATAATAATCAAATAAATAATCAATAAATCAATAAACAATAATCAATGAAAAATGATCAATAAAGATCCGGAGATTAATGATCTTATCATCCATTGCCTCGTTTATTCATCTATATTGGGTTTAACGACCCACTGTACTGATGACTACGATTTATTGGCGTCGGTGAATGATATATGAAATAATGTAATGGAAGGTTATTTATTTTTATTTTTTTGTATAGTGGGAAGGAGTCATTCGTGGCCTGTTGTTTAAGGAACCATCCCAGTATTCATTTCATTCATTTATTCAATCCAAAGATTTGCACAGTGTACAAATATAGTAAATATAAAATCTCACAACTAAATATGAAAATGATGAGATAGAAGAATATGATTGAAAAAGACAGGACGATATATATATATATATATATATATATATATATATATATATATATATATATATATATATATATATATATATATATATATATATATATATATATATATATATATATATATATATATATATATATATATATATATATATATATACATATATATTCATATACACATATATATATATATATATATATATATATATATATATATATATATATATATATATATATATATATATATATATATATATATATATATATATATATATATATATATATATATATATATATGTATATATAAATATATATATATATATATATATATATATATATATATATATATATATATATATATATATATATATATATATATATATATATGCAATGGTGCAGTGATAGTCTAATGTGATTTTGAAGTAAGGAATTGACCTGAGCGATAAAAATAAAGTATGAAAAACCTCAGCAAGAGTCATTGTCAACATTGGTGAAGATTAATCCCCGTCTCCTGAATGGCAGCTCATCGTGCTAGCCACGGTCCACACGTCTCGAAGTAAAAGCTGTTAGATTGTACGGTTTCTCTTATACGCGCCATCTAGCGGGCTTGCGTGTAAGGTGGGTCTGAGAAGCAGTAAACTACTAGATCGACTGCACTTGTGTGAAATTACCGACAATTTTTTTTTTTTCAATAACATCGAAACTTGATACAAAATCATTGTTTCCCCTAACACTGTTATGGAAGAAAGGTAGGATCGTTCAAGTTAGGATCGTAGGACTGAAATAAAAAAAAAAACAGTCACTTTACAACAATAGACAACATGCAAGCATTTTAAATTTAATTTTGATCTGCATCGAGAGAATTGACGACTTGAAATGGGCGTGGCTTTACCAGTCGGCCAGTTAGATCTATATCGTTCGTGGTGATTTGGAGATACCCTGATTGGATATTTGAATTTCACCTCAGTTCTGACAGCCCTGTTGATTGGATGTTATGATTTGTAACGTCAAGGGGGTGGAAACTGCGAGTCGTCAATTGGATTTCCTTGAGAATTAAAACTAGAAAATTATTAATTGATTTTCAATTGCTGATAATTATATGAAATGAGAAAATATGTTATGCATATAAACTGTAATATATACACCTCTATGAAACACACGTAAACAAAAATAAGATCAGTATAATTGAACTATATTATTTAAATTAAATAATTTATTGTTAACTTGCACCATAATTTCGTAATTAATAACAATATCTAAAATATCTCTCATTTTTGAATTGATTAAAACACAGTTTGGTTGACTTACAATACGACGCTGAAGCTTGATCATAGATCAGTTATTTCACAGATAATTTAAGATAATTCGAAATAAAATCATGTATAAAAATCAAAATTCCGTTCATTATTAATTTCGTCATTCGAATCGTCTCCCTCGTCGTCAAAGTACGCTCCCGTCGAGTCGCTCCTGGCCAGTACGCTACTCGTCGGGTACGGCCAGACACTGCCCGAGCTCACACTAGATCTCACATCACGAACTATCAGGTTTTCCTCAGTCATGCGATTCCCCACGTCATCCACGTCTCTCTCTTTCCCATCTCCCTCGTCCATCTTCGGTCTCTTTGTTTCAACGTGTAACGACTTACTACAATGTGACGTCACATCATCATCGTCGTCTAGGTAACATATCTCCGACATCACTTTCCTCGTCAGGGTTGACCTTTGACCTCTCTTCAGACAATGCTCGAATACTCCCTTCTCATCCTCTAAATAACAAATCTCCTCGGTCAAGTCCATCTCCTTTTTAGAATCCTTTTTTTTCTCTTCCATCTTTCTTTTCCTTGTTTTTCTATCTTCATCACTGTGTTTACTGCAACTTGCTTTGTCTCCTTCATTATCCTCTTCTACGTTTATCTCCAAAGTTTTTTTCTTCTGCGACGTTTTATTTTTTCTTTCGCACCAATCACTTTCTTCCGGGACACCTTTCCTTTCTTGTTTTTCCTCCCTTATGGCCTCGTCTTCTTTAGATTCTAGAGAGGCATTAGTTTTGCAAGCCCGTGGGGGACATATCCGTAGAGGTTTCTTCATTCGACCTTCCTCCCCCGATTGTGAAGAACAACGGGAAGATTTAGTAGTACTGAGTCGACGTTTAGGTCTGTTTTTATTAGTCGGAATCAAATAATCGACCTCGTCTACATCATCTTCAGTATCACGCTCTTCTTCCTTATCATACTCTTGTTCTGCTTCTTCATCCGTCTCTGTCCCTCCTTCTGTCTCATCGTCATCTGCGTCTCTCTCTTCGAATTCACCGTTCGATACTAGATTGGTAGTCTTTCTTTTATCATTATTCTTTATTTCTACTTCTTTTTCACAATTCTCTTCATCTTCCTCTTCTTCTACGTTCTCTTCATCTGCATCTTCTTCAACGTCATCGTATTCTACCTCTCTATCTGATGCCTCACTGTCTTCTTCGTTCTCATACTGTTCTTCTTCTTCCTCTTCTTCATTGCAATCTATCGCATCAAAATCGGACATTTCTTCCCAATCACATTTCTCTTCGTTAGAGAAAGGATCTTTTTCGTACTCGTCCTCCGAGTTATCGTCGACGAGGTCGATGTAGATGATTTCCTTCAAGTCGTCTTGCTCGTGGGACGGCACGTCGATGAAGATGCTGCTCGGTAAGTTGCTCTCGTATCGTCCATTGGTCTTGGAGACCGTGCCCAGAACTTCGGCTGCTTTCAGTACCTGTTGACAACAATGTGGTCATTATTAAAGTTAGCCTATGGGTTTGTTCAATAATTAGACGAGCTTTAGCGAGGATTTAATTTGACATACTGAAAAAAATTGGTGTTCGTTTTTATGTTTTTTTTCTTTTTTAATGTTTTTTTGTCGGTTCTCCACAGGTCAAACGGCTACAGCTATCAACTTCAAACGTTTTTTCATGATGGTTCCTCATCTAACTTAGATCTGTATAGTTTTTTGGCATTATCGGATGGTAACTTTTTTTTCAATGAATTTAAGAAATTTCAAAAATTCCCATTAAAATAACACGGCGGAAAAAAAAGAAAATATTTTTATTTTCAAAAAAAAAGGAAATTCCGCGTGAAGTTGATTTACATTTTGATACACATTTCTGAACATTTTCAGCTTGATCGGGTGAGCCATTTCAAAGATAAACTAGAAAATGTGCTAAATTGGTACGACTCGAAGCAGTTTTTACCCATTTCTAACTTAAATGTCACCCAATTGGCGAATGTAGGCAAAAGTTTGGCAAAGAAGTTGACATACTATTACTTTCCGCTCGTCTAACAACGCGTATGTAGCGTTTTCCTAGTTATAATAATAATAAAATGAGGGGGTTGATGCACAAACAAGTCAAGTCATATTTTTGATGTTTTTGAGAAAAGCGCGCAATTTTGTAGAATATTTTTTTTGTCTTCATTTTGGAGTAATAATAAGTCAAGTCCGGACATACCTCACAAGCCAGTATGCAATGCACACTTGATGCCACTTACTTTTGGAAGAAGAACAAGACATGTCCCAGGACTTGCCTCGTTCTTGCAACCAATCAAGGTGTCAGTGAGCTGTCAGATTTTACCAAATGGCCGTCTACAGTATGAAATCTAAAAAATCTAGAGAGTCTAGAAATTAAAATATCAACTTTGTATTGATTAAAATAATGCATTATGAAGCAACAGCCTTGGGCCTACATATTCACAAATAGCTAGTATAACAGGATACTTTAAAAAACAAAGATTTTCAAAAACTTCCCTGCGGGGCTGTGATGGGGAGGGTGCACCCCCCCAGTATCCACACGGAACCCACCTCTTTATGTGATTGATTTTTTTCATATGCGCAATTCGGAATTTTCACTAATATAACCACTTTTGCAAAGCATATTTGAATTTCCATAAAATAAATTGAAAATAATTTGAATTTCGTTCATTTTTGTTTCCTGACTAATTGCTTTGTATGACAGAGGAAACTGATTGGTATGCGTACGAATTGGACGCGAAAAGAACAGAATAACCCTCCTGGCGGTAACTTTTTGCCCTATAGAGACTGGTGACCCCTTAACTTGCCTGTCGCATCCCCTTCCTGACCACGTGCACGTCACCGCCTCCTAGATGGAAGTGTTGACAGGCGTAGGTCGAGATCTCTTTCTCCGTGCTGCCGTTCAGTTCTCCGATCTCTCTGAGGGAAACCAGCGCGTAGCGCAGATAGTTCTTTGTCGGCGAAGTCATTTCAGTCGACCAATACTGAGTTTTAACATGGAGAGATGTGTTTTGTATAATATTACCATGGAAATGTCATTTATTAGATCTATAATCATACATTTTTTTTATTGTTTTTAATTTTTTTGTTATTGTTGAAATACAAATTTTCAAATTGAAATTGTTCATATATTGGAATTATTTTTGTCACAAAATGTTTTCTTTTCTATACAATGGATGATATTTTAGCAATTGATTAATATTGGCCATATTTCTTGCACAATTCATCGTTCATGAAGTGCAGTGAATTATCATTATGATAATTGCGATTCATTTTGAATCAATAGGCTTCTGTCAAGTAACAAATGACAAACAATCGTTACCATAGCAACACAGTGAACTGGTGGACATTGTTGTCTGTCTCTTTCAACAATGAGTGACGTCACTTGACAGAAGCCCATAGTTACCATAGCAATACACCGAACTGGTGGACTACCAAATATTCTGACTGGTCAATTCCAACTGGTGGACATTAATGTCTGTCTCTTTCAACAATGAGTGACGTCACTTGACAGACACCTATAGTTACCATAGCAATACAGCGAACTGGTGGACTACCAAATATTCTTATTGGTCAATTCCAACTGGTGGACATTGTTGTCTCTCTCTTTCAACAATGAGTGACGTCACTTGACAGAAACCTATAGTTACCATAGCAATACAGCGAACTGGTGGACTACCAAATATTCTGATTGGTCAATTCCAACTGGTGGACATTGTTGTCTGTCTCATTCAACAATGGGTGACGTCACTTGACAGTTGCCTATAGTTACCATAGCAATTCATCGAACTGGTGGACTACCAAATATTCTGATTGGTCAATTCCAACTGGTGGACATTGTTGTCTGTCTCATTCAACAATGGGTGACGTCACTTGACAGATGCCTATAGTTACCATAGCAATTCATCGAACTGGTGGACTACCAAATATTCTGATTGGTCAATTCCAACTGTTGGACATTATTGTCTGTGTCTTGCAACAATGGGTGACGTCACTTGACAGAAGCCTATAAAATGTTTAAATCTTATTTATGAGCTATTTGTCGCAAAGATTGCATTCCATATACTGAAAAAATTATGCGTGTATCTTTATTTTGCTCGTTGAACACGAATGTGTCAATTGTTCAGAAAAATTAACAAATTTCAAATATATTCATGCTCACAATTTTATATTTCCGATGAGTTGCCATTGATAACAATGTGGGTACAATATAAAGTACCGTAGAATGATTATCGATACATTTTGTATTCTTTGGTATTTAAAATATGCGACAATATCGTTTTTTTGTTAATTCGTTTCCATCAAGTTGATTAAGAAGCAATAGTGTTATATTGTAGTATTTATATTCTTTCAATTGTATTGGCCTATATTATCTTCAATATTCATATTTTACATTGTATTTACATTGTCCATATGGTGGGAGGACAGACAGTAAAAGAAGATAAGTGGTGAGAAGTGTTGAGAGGGGGAAAATCAGGAGGAACGGAAGAAGGAGAAAGAGAGGTAAGAGGGAGAGAACTTGGGTCTGGCCAACCCAAGTCAACATGTTTTGCCATGTTTCATACACTTAACGTAGAAAAAGTACAAGGAAATGAAAATAAATTGCATTCTTAATTGAAAGTAGATGATATTGATCTTATGTATGATCTTATCATTTTGAATGAATCTAGATTCCAGAAGACCACACTGTGAACTAGTTCTCTACTGTAGGACCTAGATCTTGATCAATATCTGGTTCTAGATCTGGACCTAGAGTGTCTACACGTGACAAATTTGTTCAGGACAATATTGTAAACTAGTGATGTACTCGTAGACCTGGAAGTATATCAGGATCTGGCCCTAGATCTGGCCCTGGATCCGGCTCTAGATCTGACCCTGGCCCTGGAGTGTCAACGCGTGACAAATTTCTTCAGGACAATATTGTTAACTAGTGATGTACTTGCAGACCTGGAAGTATATCAGGATCTGGCTCTAGATATGACCCTAGATCTGGCCCTAGATCTGGCCCTAGATCTGGCCCTGGAGTGTCTACGCGTGACAAATTTGTTTGGGACAACACTGAGGGTAAGGCTTCCACTTGAGAGAATAGTTGCGACAATTCATTCGTTTGGGGATACTTTTACCGCATCTGAAACAATAAAGTCATGGATAAAAAGTACACGTGGTGAAAAGTTGGTCCACAGAATATAAATTATAATCATAGAATATTGCAAGATGTTCACGTCTTACAATGTTTAGAAAACTAGGAAAACGCCATATATGCGCTGTTAGACGAGCGGATAGGTTGATTGCCGAACTTCGCCAATTGGGTGACCTGCATTTAAGTTATAAATGGGTAAAAACTGCTTCGAGTGGTACCCATTTAGCACATTTTATGTTTTTTCTTCAAAATGGCTGACTCGATTAAGCTGAGAATTTCCGGAAACGTGTATCAAAATGTAATTCAACTTCACACAAAATTTCATTTTTTTTCGGAAAATAAAAATATTTTCTTTTTTTTCCGCCGTGTTATTCTAATGTGTGTTTTTGAAATTTCTGAAATTCATAGAAAAAAAGTTATCACCCGTTAATGCCACGAAACTATACAGATTTAAGCTTGATGAGGAACCATGGCGAAAAAAAGTTTGAAGTTGATATCTGTATGTAGCCGTTTGACCTGTGTAGAACCGACAAAAAAACATAAAAAAAATAATTAAACGAGCTTTAGCGAGGATTCAATTTGACATACTGAAAAAAATTAGTGTCCGTTTTTATGTTTTTTGTTGTTGTTTGTTTTTATGTTTTTTTGTCGGTTCTCCACAGGTCAAACGGCTACAGCTATCAACTTCAAACCATTTTTCATAATGGTTCCTCATCTAACTTAGATCTGTATAGTTTTGTGGCATTATCGGATGGTAACTTTTTTTTATGAATTTTAGAAATTTTAAAAATACCCATTAGAATAACACGACGAAAAAAAAAATTGAAACATTTTTATTTTCAAAAAAAATGAAATTTTGTGTGGAGTTGAATTACATATTGATACACATTTCTGAGAATTCTCAGCTCTATCAGGTGTGCTATTTTGAAGAAAAAACATGAAATGTGCTAAAGTGGTACCACTCGAAGCCGTTTTTACCCATTTATAACTAAAATGTTACCCAATTGGCGAATTTAGGCAAAAGTTTGGCAATGAAGTCGACATACTATTACTTTACGCTCGTCCAACAACGCATATATAGCGTTTTCCTAGTTATGACAATGCTAGAGCCTAAAACAATCCATAAAAACACTGTTTCTTGAACGTACCCCGTCTTCTCCAACATCATGTACTCTCCTGACCGGGTACACGTTAACCTCGTGCATCCAGGCCCTCTGTAATACCTCGGTCGGTTCCTGCCCGTCTTTATGTACTTCCCCGACTGCCAGTAGTAGCATTGTCCCGGTCTTCCTGTAAATCCGACATAAATCAGTCACACGGGTCATGGGTCAGGGACAGTTGTTTGTGAATTGACCACTAGTGATAGGTGTGGCTTATCGGTAGGCCACCTAGATCTATACTTCATGTGGGTATTTAGAGATACTCTGATAGGTGATGTCAAATTACCCACATACTAGGGAAACGCTATATACGCGTCGTTAGACGAGCGGAAAGTAATAGTATGTCGACTTCATTGCCAAACTTTTGCCTAAATTCGCCAATTGGGTGACATTTTAGTTATAAATGGGTGAAAACGGCTTCGAGTGGTACCAATTTAGCACATTTCATGTTTTTTCTTCAAAATGGCTGACCCGATCAAGCTGAGAATCTCCAGAAATATGTATCATAATGTTATTCAACTTCACACAAAATTTTAATTTTTTTGAAAATAAAAGTTTTTTAATTTTTTTTTCCACCGTGTTATTCTAGCGGGTATTTCTGAAATTTCTAAAATTCATATAAAAAAAAGTTTATATTCGATGATGCCACAAAACTATACAGATCTAAGTTAGATAAGGAACCATGATGAAAAAAAGTTTGAGATTGATAGCTGTAGTCGTTTGACCTGTGAAGAACCGACAAAAAAACGTAAAAAAAACAACATAAAAACGAACACCAATTTTCTTCAGTATGTCAAATTGAATCCTCGCTAAAGCTCGTCCAATGATAGGCGTGGCTTATCGGCAGGCCACCTTGATCTATACTTCATGTGGGCATATAAATATACTCTGATAGGTAATGTCAAATTACCCACATAACAAACAGCCCATTTGATTGGATGTTCTGTTTCATGACGTTTGTGGGCGGGTCAATCACTAGTCGTCAATTGTTTCTGTAAACCAGGAAAACGCGATATCTGCGTTGTTGGATGAACGATATAGGCATATATTTATATGGAAATGAAATGTTATGGAATGCACCTTGATTTCAGAACAACTATCCATGTCACTGCCTTCCTGTTCCCTTCATCGCTGGTTTTGATTGTTCTGAAATTGTTCTGAAATTGTTCAAGCCTGGGCCCGGATTCGCAAAGAGTCGCACTTTTCGGACGTCTTAAGTTAGGACTATTTTATTGAGTTAGGACCAAAGTTCTAAAATGATCTTAACTTGAGACGTGCTAAAGATAGGACTCTTTGTGAATCCAGTTTCTGATGATTATATTCTCAATGACTTAGATCGATGATTGAAAATCTCATTGAGTATATTTTTTTCAAAACGGCTCATCCTAATTATGTAAAACCTCGAAATAATGTGTATCATTATAATATTGAAATTCCGTGTAAATCTGAATTCATTTGGAGAAAATATTCGATATTCAATATTCACTCCTCTGGGTTATTCTCGCATTTTTTTCAACTTCGAACTAGATGAGGGCACTTGTGTATGCCAAGTTTCAACTGAATTTGCACTTTCGTTTGACCTGTGAAGCAATTTTTTTTTTTTTTTAGTACGATATAATTGAGTCTTTGTTTCGCTCATCCAATTATTATTCAATCAAATAAAATTTTAAATAAATGTTCCATAGTATTTTTTTATTCCGTTCGATTTTTAGAGCCCGAACTAAAATCCAAGAGAAATATCCAATTTTTTTTTTGATTACGGTAAAATTCAGTCTTCGCTTACGCTCATCTGATAACATTTGTCCACTGGAAGTTGACCGATCGGCGGCCATTTTGCGGTGAGATCTCGAGGCAGCGTGTATGCCCCTGTGACCCGGACCCAAGTATTTCCTCTGGCCAAACCTCGTGTACTTCCCAAGGGATTCCCAGGACTGTGCTGACCTTCCTGCGCACACAGGTCATAGGTCACAGGTCATAAACATTCCGCATCAGTCTGTGCAATTTGAACCAAATAATCATCTATGGGTCGGAAAAAAAAAATCGTAAAAATTGCTGAATTTTATCGTTCTGAATAAGACAAAGTGCTCCTTTTAACTTTTATAACGGTTTAACTAATCATAATTGATTAAAAAATATATAATTTATCCTGATAAACTTGATTGATTAGTAATTAATTATTGTATATCAAGGTCAAGATGTTCATTCATCCGAACAATAATATTAGATCATGCAATCACAGAAAATTAGTCGTTCAAGTAATCTTGAATGAATTTACTGATCAAAATTACTTGATCATTACTTGAAAATAGTAAGTATGTAAAATTTGACTCTCAGTAATTTTTTCACTCCTTCAGAATTGCACTATGATATCATTGAATGACTATAAAGTTATTTGGTGAGGAAGGTTTGACCCCCCTAAATATTTTTACAATCTATCGCCTAATCCTCAGTCATCCTACCGCGTCAATGGTTATTTTCAACAAATCATGAAGACAGAACATTATTTCATCCTCAGAGGTTCTTTTTTCTAAACGTGGAAAAATCAGGATTATAAATATATATATAAATATATATATATATATATATATATATATATATATATATATATATATATATATATATATATATATATATATATATAAATATATATATATATATATATATATATATATATATATATATGTATATATATATATATATATATATATATATATATATATATATATATATATTCATATATATATGAATATATATATATATATATATATATATATATATATATATATATATATATATATGTGTGTTTATATATATATATATATATATATATATATATATATATGTGTGTGTTTATATATATATATATATATATATATATATATATATATATATGTATATATATATATATATATATATATATATATATATATATATATATATATATAGACAGATTCATATATATATATATATATATATATATATATATATATATATATATATATATATATATATATATATATAGAGACAGATTCATATATATATATATATATATATATATATATATATATATATATATATATATATATATATATATATATGAAAGAAAAAGCGTCACTCGTATGATGTTATATAAGAACTCATCATTATTCATTTTTTTATTTGTAATTTCCTAATTCTTATTGAAGGATACTCAAATGACATCACAACCTTTTGAATAATACCGCTGGAATCTATTCCCCTAATTTCAGATAAAACTAGAAATTCTAATCTCAGTTTCAGACATCGAAATTAGTTTCCCATCTCCCAGGGACCATGAGCATCATGACGTATGCTGGCATGTTCGATTAGGTGTAGAAAACATTATCAAAACAGTTCATTTCACATAATTCTATATCTACGTCAATCGCTAACTTATGGTGACTGTATGGGCCTTATTCATTGTTATTAATTTAATTTTTGGTAATGTCAATTACAGAATATGTTGAGACAATATAGACAAACCAACTAATTCCAAATTAGTTGCCTCTTTTTCATGTTCGTTATCATTTAACCTATCAAATTGAATTATGTTATAATATAATTTTATTGAATATTAGTATTGTAAATCACAGTGTATATTCAAGTGCTCTTGTTTTTCATCGTCTAAACCACAGATAAGTCACTTATGGCTTAGTGGACGAGAGTTTTAAACTGTATTGTATAATTTAATTTGTGACAATAAAAAAAAAAAATTAATCGATTAATGTTTTCGTCAACAATCAGAAGAAGGAACAGGTCCTTGAGGACAAAGAAATTTGATTTCAATCCCGAAATTGAGAGATGATTTTCAATTCTCTCCGAAATAATGGTGACGAACATCAGTCATTAAAATCTATTTCAGCGTTTGTGACGAACTTTAATTGAAATTTTCTTTGAATTTTTTCTTTGTTTGAAATTCATTTTTTTCATTTTCTTTTTTTGAAATTTATCTTTGTCTTAGATTTTATCCCCGATTGCATCATTACCTTTCATCTCCTTCATCCTGAAGACGTTCCTGTGGTCGATGTTGTTGTCGTTGTTGTTGATTTTGTTTTTGTTGTAATATTGGCCTGATAATTGTAAGATGGGTCCACATAGCATCAGCAGGATCACCCAGTAATACGTCACTGACGCCACCTTCATGTTCACTGTCTTTTACTTTATGACACTTTTACATATATCACTCTTAGCACTGTATTTCAATATATGGTATTGTCATATGAATAAATAATTATATACTATCCAGAGTTATTAGTATGTGTTATTGAATTTTTGGTCTCCTTAAATTGTTTCTATTATTTCTTCTTTGGTTGACCAACATTAAAAAAGGAACTGTCCTTTTGAGGACATCACCGGGTATTCACAGAGATAAATATTTCTCCTCTATTATTCCGTACTGATTAGTTTTTATAGATTAGTTTTATCGTTTAGTATATGAATAAAAAGTATGCAAAATGTTTTGAATTGGATAAATTTATCGAGCGGAATGATTATACTAATATGCAGAAGAAATAATATGGTACTGGGACGTATTTTTGTTTTTATAACAAACTGTATAAACAGTATTTTATCTTATGTTTTCTAAATGAACTAAGTTAATTTATTTCAATTGTGTAAAATAACTTCTCAGCACGGACGATGTTTCTTATACATAATTTTATATACTGAAAGTCTCCAAAATTATCATGATTTTAGAACTACCATTATGATTCGAGTTGAATCGGTTTCAATAATTTTTTAGAGAGAACTTGATTGAATTTTATTCAAAAGGAATTTAATTGAAAAAATTATCGATGTAACAAAAAGACAGATGAATCCAAGTTTGAAAGTATCTTGAGTATTTAGTTTGTCCGATTGTACACTAATCTTGAGTGAATGTGAAATACAATTGTTTAAAAACCGTGGACTTATCTTGAAATGTTTTAAGGCGACAAGTTCAATTAAGTCTCGACTTATACTGGATTGTGAAGTGACAAATCTGAACAACGTAAACTTGACTTGAGTCGTAACACAAAAGTTTGAACAGGGTAGACTTAAATTGAGTTTTTAGAACACAAAAGTTTGAACAGGGTAGACTTAAATTGAGTTTTTAGAACACAAAAGTTTGAACAGGGTAGACTTAAATTGAGTTTTTAGAACACAAAAATTTGAACAGGGCAGACTTAAATTGAGTTTTTAGAACACAAAAATTTGAAGAGGGTAGACTTAAATTAAGTTTTTAGAAAAATTTGAACAGGGTAGACTTAAATTGAGTTTTTAGAACACAAAAGTTTGAACAGGGTAGACTTAAATTGAATTTTTAGAACACAAAAATTTGAACAGGGTAGACTTAAATTGAGTTTTTAGAACACAAAAGTTTGAACAGGGTAGACTTGAATTGAGTTTTTAGAACACAAAAGTTTGAACAGGGTAGACTTAAATTGAGTTTTTTAGAACACCAAAATTTGAACAGGGTAGACTTAAATTGAGTTTTTAGAACACAAAAGTTTGAACAGGTTAGACTTAAATTGAGTTTTTAGAACACAAAAATTTGAACAGGGTAGACTTGAATTGAGTTTTCAGAACACAAAAGTTTGAACAGGGTAGACTTAAATTGAGTTTTTAGAACACAAAAGTTTGAACAGGGTAGACTTAAATTGAGTTTTTAGAACACAAAAGTTTGAACAGGGTAGACTTAAATTGAGTTTTTAGAACACAAAAGTTTGAACAGGGTAGACTTAAATTGAGTTTTTAGAACACAAAAGTTTGAACAGGGTAGACTTAAATTGAGTTTTTAGAACACAAAAATTTGAACAGGGTAGACTTAAATTGAGTTTTTAGAACACAAAAGTTTGAACAAAGTAGACTTGAGTTTTTAGAACGCAAAAGTTTGAACATTGGTAGAATTTTTCAGATTTTTCTAACGCAACAAGTTTCAAAACTGTTCGACTTCTCTCAAGTTTTTGGAACGTATAAGTGTGTACATGTATATAGACTTTTTTTTTGAGTAGTTGTAACACAAAATTTTCAGTACCGTAGACTTATCAAGTATTTATAACACAAAAATTAGAACACTTTCACACTCATTTTGAGGTGTTACAATAAAGTTTGAACATTGTAGACATCTTGAATTTCTAGAACACACAATTTTCAACACAGTAGACTTATTTTGAGTTTCTAAAAAACAAAATTTTGACCACAGTAGACTAGACTTGACACGTTACAAGTCGACAGTAACGCAGAAGTTGACTCATCTTGCGATGTTGTAACAATACAGTCTCAGTCTCTGTTACATCTTATATTTATAGATGACACGCTGTGCGTATCCTGATAATAAGTGTGATTTACATACAAGTGGATTTAGTGGAAATAAAGGTCATTTTCAGTATCCGTCTCTTGGAAGTGATTAAGTATATATATAGGCCTATAGGTACTGTCTGAATAACATAATGATGTGTTTCACAAATACTAGGAAAACGCGGGATGCGCGTTGTTAGACGAGCTTAGGGGTATAGAAATCTAGAATGAAAAATAATTTGTCAACCCAATCTACATCTACAGACCTTGGATCACTCCAAACGTTCAAAAACCTTACGAGAATCAGTTATGTCACGGCCTTCCTCTTCATTCATTTCAGTCGTTTTGAATCAATTGGTGACACTTGTTGTTATAGATTTAATTGGTTCCCGTAATAGCCTAAATTGATGGGAAAATGCTTTATAAATGCGTTTTCTTCGTTATTTCTCATCCGATTGATGCGAAAAATCTCTCAAAATGTGCTTAATAGTTTCCTTTATATTCGGCGAAAATTTGAGAGGTCTTGAAAAATTTTGATTTTTCAAATATTTTCCTCCGGGTTATTCTAATGGGGATTTTTGAAATTTCTAAAATTCATTAAAAAAAAAGTTACCACCCGATAATGCCACAAAACTATACAGATCTAAGTTAGATGAGGAACCATGACGAAAAAAAGTTTGAAGTTGATAGCTGTAGCCGTTTGACCTGTGGAGAACCAACAAAAAAACATAAAAAAAAAATTTAAAAAAAATTTAAAAAAAAAAAAACATAAAAACGAACACCAATTTTTTTCAGTATGTCAAATTGAATCCTCGCTAAAGCTCGTCTAATAATAGCTATTTTTCAGATGAATTAATTAAATAATTTTTTTGTATTGTCATTATTGATAGACATATCAATATGCATGATATTTGACACGTCAATACACGCAAAATATACACACATATTACAAGATACATTTCGGTACATACATATTTACACACATATAATTTTAAAAGATATATCAATATATAATTTTAAAAATAGCTCAAGTGTCATCTAAAAACTCTTTTATACTATAATAACATTTATCTAAAAGTAATTTCTTAAGGTCCAGTATTACCAAGTCCAGTTAGTATTTATCTGATAGTTGATGAAAACAAATAGCATAGGTAACCATGGTGATATCAAGTTTGAACTGTTAGATAAAGGCTAACTGGACTTGGTAATACCGGCCCTAAGACCGATTCTAAAAGAATCTCCCTTCTTCTGTTTTATTGTCAGGGGCAAAGAATTGTGGAATTAAATTCCTGAATAGATGGAGCCTTTTATTAAAATAGAAAGATTATGTTTTATCACTTTAATGTTATTTTGTCAAGTGCTATGATTGCCCTGCACATAAGCAATACAATATTGTCTAGGTTTGAACAAGAACTCTTATTTGAATACCAAGTTGTTGGCCTGAGCCATATTCTATGCTTGAGCCTATATTCTATTTGAATAGTCAAGATCCTCTGTGTGAACAGTAAGGATCCTCCATGTGAATAGTCAAGATCCATTCGATTCAAATATATGCAAAATAATCAAAATATGAATGGATGAATGAAACTGCATTCATGCTTGAATTTTAACTAATTTGACGGCACATATCACACTTCTCTATTAATGTCTATTCTTAATTTCAATTTCTATAATAACGACATTGAGTCCAACTTATTTCTAATACTCTTGTCCTAAATAGTTTGATTGATGGAAAGTTGTCGAATACTTTCTGAGGCAATGTTGCTGAAATATGTCTTGCTAATTTGACAATTCAAATATTTTTGTTGACAGATAATTCATATACCAGTTCATACGAAAATTCGATATGAATATATATATTATTAATTCATTGACTCATCGATGGATAATTTCTGTGATCATCGAATAAGACATCAGCTGTCATTCTTGTTCATATTTGTCATTGTCTACATTTTCCAGCTATTACTTTTCGGTTGGATTTTGTTCAGATAGAATATTTTTATTATTTCCACTATTATAAATTTTTTATTTTTTGATATTTTCATTAGATCGCCCTTTTGGTGCCCCGTCCAAATCATCCCACTTCATGCATAGCCTCAATTGGGAAACAATGATTCTATATCAAGTTTCGATGTTTATAAAAAGTAGAAATTCTGTTTTGGATAGAATATTTTGATGATAGAATATAATATATATTCACTGTAGACTCAATATTGTAAATGTATACTTACTTATTGTAATTATTTTGGTTTACATATTTTATTTTAATTCATATTTAATTAAAAATTGTGCTGAAAGGTCAAGTACCGCACCTGACATCCGGTGGAAAAAACAGCACTTAGATGTGGCGTTTTATTACAAATTTACCATTCGATATATTCTCAAGGTGTCAAATATTATAATGAAAGAAATAAATTTGAATATATTAACACATCTTAAATCTTCTACAGAATTTCTTATGATATTGTGCATATTTACAAGTGAATAGAAATATTCGGAGCTTGTTTGAGAGACAAAGAAGAAGAAGAATTTTCTTATTTATATTGGGTTTAACGACGCACTCTACTGATAACTACGGTCTATTGGCGTCGGTGAATGATATATGAGATGATAGGATGATGCATATTGGGTTTTAATGACGCACTGTAATGATTACTAAGATCTATTGGCGTCGGATGAATGATTAATGAGATGATGGGATGATGAGATGAAGGTTATTACGGGTAGTGGGAAGGATAGTGGGAAGGAAGCGGTCGCGGCCTGTTGTTGAGGAACCATCCCAGTATTGACCTGAACGACAGAGGGAAACCACGAAAAAATCCTGTCAGGATGATCGACCACGGCGGGAATCGAACCCCGGTCTCCTGAATGACAGTTCAGTGTGTTACTACACGACCACTTGTCTCAGTTAAAAATGAAGAAGATGAAAGAGTTACCATTTATATCTCATTACTTGAATTTTTTTATTTTCCTTTCGATATGTTTCAGTGGTAGTGTTTATTCAGGGTACCCGAACTTCTTAGAGTAGACATACTGGATACAGTGAATGGGGAAAAATCAAAGTTATGGAACTGAGACGAGTGGTCGAGTGGTTAACACACTGAATCGTCATTCAGGAGACCGTGGTTCGATTCCCGTCATGGTCGACCATCCTGACAGGGGTTTTTCGTTGTTTCCCTCTGTCGTTCAGGTCAATACTGGGATGGTTCCTTAACAATAGGCCACGACCGACTTCTTTTACTATTCATGTAACACCTGATGAAATAATTCCTTTCATATCATCATCTCACCATCTCATATATCATCCACGGACGCCAATAGATCGTGTAGTCATCGGCACAGTGCTTCGTTAATTAAACCTAATATAAATTAATTGATACAAAAAATGAACGTTGGTTGGTTGAAAATGGATCCAAATGTCCATGTCCATAAATGTCCATATTGCACAGAAATTAATGAATATAAATACTACTTCATAGTTTCATTCCAAGTTCATACATTGGAGTGAAATTATACAGCATTTTCCTGGTGTAATTGACCACTATTGATAGGCGTGGCTAATCGCCAGGCCACCTGGATCTATACTTCATGTGGGCATTTAGAGATACTCTGATAGGTAAATGTCAAATTTCCCACATTTGATTGGATGTTTTGTTTTGTGACGTTTATGGGCAGATCAATCACTAGTCGACAATTATCATTCAGAAAATATAAAATTTATGAAAATATGAAAGAAAATATCTCACCAAAAACCCTGACGGGTAAAAACTTGGAGCCAAGCTCTGAAATATTTTAGCAACTACAAAAACTTCCTGTTATAAAAGGCGTGAAATCAAAACTGTATGCCAAGTGTAACTTATTATTCATCGATACGGCCTGGAAAATAACAGGAAACATTTCGCTCATTGCCCCCCACGTCCCCTCAAATAACACCACCCCAAATCAAAGTGAAGTGCATGATGCTAACAAATGGGTAACGACACGTTCCTGACACAGGAATAATATTGAAACCCGCGGGACTCGAACCCACGCCCGACCTGATTCCAGCTTCTTCAGCAGTTAGCGATAGTTGACTGAGCCACGGGGGGGGGGGGGGGGCTGATGATTAATGGTACTAGGCAAACGCGTTATGTGTTTCCGCGTTGATGGATGAGCTGGAACATATCAACTTATCTTTGGATTGGTTATTATTATATATATACACCTTGAGATCCAAACCATTACATCACTGCCATCTTATTTTCCATTAATAATTTATACAATAATAAAGAAGGCTTTGTTTTAATCGTTTAAAATCAAGTGGTGACACTTGTTGCTTTGATTTAATAGGTATCTTAATAGCTTTGAATACTTGACACAAATAACATTATATATTTTTTTACATCGAAGCGGCTGATCCGATTCGAGTAAAAGTTCGGAATAATGTGTATCATCATCAGATTGAAATTCTCTGAGAATTTGAATCCTCTCAGATGAAATATTTTTCACGAATGTTTTCCTCTGGCTTATTCTAATGGGATTTTTGAAAACTTTGGAATGAGTTTTCTCAGAAGTTGTTCAACCGATCGTGCCTCAAAACTATACAGCATCAAGTCAGATAGGGGTTCATGTGTGTGCCAAGTTTCAACTGATTTTGAATTTTTGTCTGACCTGTGGAGCGCGAACAAAAAAAAAAAAAAAAAACATGCACTTTTTTTCGGTATAGTGTAATTGAGTCTTCGCTTCGCTCATCCAATTATTAATGTAAAATAAGATGGCAGTGATGTAATGGTTTGGGTCTCAAGGTGTATATATATATAATAACCAATCCAAAGATAAGTTGATATGTTCCAGCTCATCCATCAACGCGGAAACACATAACGCGTTTGCCTAGTAGGTATCTTAATAGCTTTGAATAATTGACACAAATAACATTATATATTTTTTACATCGAAACAGCTGATCCGATTCGAGTAAAAGTTCGGAATGATGTGTATCATCATCAGATTGAAGTTCTCTGAGAATTTGAATCCTCTCAGATGAAATATTTTTCACGAATGTTTTCCTCTGGCTTATTCTAATGGGATTTTTGAAAACTTTGGAATGAGTTTTCTCAGAAGTTGTTCAACCGATCGTGCCTCAAAACTATACAGCATCAAGTCAGATAGGTATTCATGTGTGTGCCAAGTTTCAACTGATTTTGAATTTTTGTCTGACCTGTGGAGCGCGAACAAAAAAACAAAAAAAAAAAAAACAGGCACTTTTTTTCGGTATAGTGTAATTGAGTCTTCGCTTTGCTCATCCAACAAATAGAATTGATCGAGCAACTATGTATTCTCAAATAAATTCCCGAATTAATTCAACAATTCAAATTGATATGAGAAAGCATTCGAGAATAATTCAATAAAACTTTCGATGAATTTTGAGGTTCAATATTCGATTTCAGAAATGGATTTTTCAGAATGGATTTGATATTTACTGCATCATTAATTTTGTGTGCCAATTTGAATCCATTCACTAGATCTTCCATTTCAATTAGTGAATCGTGATTAGAGAGAATGGAGGAAGGAAAAAGGAGTGAAATTAACTTAAAAAAAAAACACATTGATAATTGTAAAAAAAAACACACTTTAATCGTCTTTCATTTCCACATATCCTAAAATATCACATCTTCCATTGTTCCAGGAACTCCCTTTCATGTTCCTTCAATTCCTTATCTACTCTTGTTCTCTCACGTCATGACGTACTCGTTGATGACGTCACGTGGTCAGTCTTATTCTGATTGGTCAATGGCCATGCTCATCGTCATCGTGGTCATGACCGGCTAGAACAAAAGAAGGTGATACATTCTATTAATAACCTTTTATTTATTCAATAACATCGAAACTTGATACAAAATCATTGTTCCCCAATTAAGTTAATGGATGGAAAATAGGGTCGTTTGAAGAGAGCACCACAATGGCGATCTTACCACCCCAAAGGATAATTGAAAATAAGATAACTCATTCAACAAACAAAACATCTTGAAGTAATAACACCAGGGTTAGAAAAGAATTCAAACATTCACTGTGGGGAGAAAAGCTCGAGTATCATCTTGATCTTCTTCTTCTTCTTCTTCTTCTTCTTCTTCTTCTTCTTCTTCTTCTTCTTCTTCTTCTTCTTCTTCTTCTTCTTCTTCTTCTTCTTCTTCTTCTTCTTCTTCTTCTTCTTCTTCTTCTTCTTCTTCTTCTTCTTCTCCTTCTCGTTCTCCTTCTTCTTCTTCTTCTTCTTCTTCTTCTTATTCTTCTTCTTCTTCTTCTTCTTCTTCTTCTTCTTCTCCTTCTTCTTCTTCGTCTTCTTCTTCGTCTTCTTCTTCTTCTTCTTCTTCTTCTTCTTCTTCTTCTTCTTCTTCTTCTTCTTCTTCTTCTTCTTCTTCTTCTTCTTCTTCTTCTTCTTCTTCTTCTTCTTCTTCTTCTTCTTCTTCTTCTTCTTCTTCTTCTTCTTCTTCTTCTTCTTCTTCTTCTTCTTCTTCTTCTTCTTCTTCTTCTTCTTCTTGAGATCTTTTTCCTTCCCTTTTTTCCCCTGTACTGGTGTCAATTACATTTTTTTCTCTCTCAATTTAAAATTCATTTTGCCTTCTACTTTTTTTTTCATTATTTATTCATTTTTTCCACAAATGAATGAAAGTTAGCTTTTCGAATCATTAGCTCTCAGGATTTCTCGGAACGCAATCAGTGATCCATTTTTTCAACATTTTTAATTCCTTATTTGTGAAACTCCAGATCTCTGTATGGTATTCATATTTAAGCAAAGCAAAAAGCAAAAGCAGTAGTTTTATGAAAACACCGGGGTTCGTGGTAATCAATCGAACGAGCTCACACGCATATATCTTGTTTGGAAACAGTGTTGAATCCGGACATATACCTAAGGGGGGGGGGGGGGGGGGGGCGCAAAGCTCGCCCTCCTCCCCCCCCTCCCCCCGAGATATAAACAATAAGCACTAGATATATCGAGTATTTTTTGAGAATCTTGTATTTCGGTTTTTGAAAATATTTGTAAAGACTAAGAAGTATTGGGAATTTACTATTCATTACCAAGGAGAAAAACTATTCCAGATGTTATTTATTTGTGTGGTTATTTGCTATTCTGCCCGTGAATCCTGGTGAGTGACACCTCGAATGTCAGAAGTGGCTGGAGTAGAGTCAATTTAATCAATACTCGTAATATTTTCAGTACTTCTAATATATCCTCAATATAATATGTTTAAGATATCAACATTCGTGTGTTTATACTGAAAGACTTTTATCTACGGCGAAAAATTATGGTCACAGACAGCGCAGTCCTGGTGTTGAAGTTCATTAGTTTGAAATAATCAAAATGGTGTGGTAAGATCGCCCTTGTGGTGGCCCGTCCAAACGATCCTACCTTTCATCCTTAGCCTTAATTGGGGAACAATGATTTTGTATCAAGTTTCGATGTTATTAAAAAAAAAAAAAAGCTTTGCCTGTATTATTGTTGCACCGCCGATATCAAAGGACAGAGATAGATTGATTATTTCTTTGAATTTGAAACAATAAGTCATTCACAGCACGCAAGCATAAAGTCCTTCAGTAGTCACTCAAGTTTTTGTTTCCTCTTTCATATACGTGCAGTCGGTGCAGATATACTAATTACTAATTAAAAATAACTAGAATAACCATAATAATCTTATCACTGTTGTCTGTGCATGTACAAAATTAACTTTAGCTTTATTAGGAGCTTTAATATATTCCTTCGAATAATAACTGATTGTTTAGTTTTATCTTTCATGTACTTGCAGAAACCAAGAGATTTTGAAAGAGCAAGAAACTGCAAATGTACATTCTGTTCCAACAAACTATACTAGCTTTTATCAAATAAATATTCATTCATTCACTGTAATTCACTGACGAATTTCAATACTTGATTATAAGTCTTAGACTTTAATTACACGAGTAAGAAAATTTATTGTATAATGTATTTTTTTGAATTTACTTGTACGATTTGCACTACTATGAAATGATTAAATATACTCAGGCCTATACTTAATTGAGGAATCATTATTTCCTATGGATCAGTCAAGTATGACCCTACCAATACCCGTTACATTGTAATTATCTCTCATCATTATTGAGAAGAGTAGCATATAATCGTTTCATAATAAACTGACATACAAATTTGAAAACTGCGTATCCTTGTATATATATATTTATATATATATATATATATATATATATATATATATATATATATATATATGTATATATATATATATATATATATATATATATATATATATATATATATATATATATATATATATATATATATATATATATATATTAAAACTTTTAATCTTTCACGACTCATTTTATAATAATGATATATATTCAATAGGAAGATTAAAGTCGTGTATGAAATTGTGAAATATTTTTAATATCTCTACGTTTCAACCATTATGTTATGGCCTTTTTCAAGAGAATTATTGAAATAATTCTCTTATTTAATAATTCAATAATTCTCTTGAAAAAGGCCATAACATAATGGTTGATACGTAGAGATATTAGAAATATTTCACAATTTCATACACGACTTTAATCTTCCTATTGAATATATATCATTATTATATATATATATATATACATATATATATATATATATATATATATATATATATATATATATATATATATATATATATATATGTATAATTATGTATATATATATATATATATATATATATATATATATATATATATATGTATAATTATGTATATATATATATATATATATATATATATATATATATATATATATATATATATATATATATATATATATATATATGTATATAGACCTCATCTCATGCTTGATTTTTCGTAGTATCCCTTGCTCCCCCGGAAAACAAAAAAGCTTCCTCGCAACAAAATCTCTGAATTCAGCACTATTTGGAAATAAATACCATCCCATAATAGACATGGATGCCATATAGACTCATAAAAAATATCAACAAATGACATAAAACTAATTTATCAGATGAAATGCACGAATGATGCAAAGTGATGAATAAAATCACAAATGATGCTCGCATATAAAAATACAGAACTAGGAATTGAGAGCAATATGAAGAATAGTGGGGAGATTTTCATTAGTGAAACTAGATGAAATGGTTAGATGAGCGTAGCGAAGATTCCATTCAACATACCGAAAAAAAATAGGCTTGGTTTTTATGTTTTTTCTTTTTTTCTATAATTTTGTGCGCGGCATACAGGTCAGGAAAAGATACCAATCGAATTGAAACTTTTTCCGGATATTTATGTCATATTAGAATAGGCTGGGATTGTTATTCAGAAAAAAATCAATCAGAAGGTATTTCCGGAAAAAATCGTGAAATTTGAAAAATCCTCATTAGAATAACCCAGAGGAAAAATACTTGAAAACAAGAATTTTTCAAAAGCTCTCAAATTTTCACCAAATGTGAACAATATTATTATACACCTTTCAAGAGATCTCTGCAATAATCGAATGAGAAATAACCAAGAAAACGCAATAAAAGTTTACATTTTATTGAATATTCTGATCAATTGCTTTTGCAAAGTGTATATGCGACAAATTGCAGCACTATAAATACCAACAAATTGCAGGTGAGGTTTTTGAACATTTGAGGTAATCCAAGGTCCGTAGATGTAAATTGAGCTGACAGAATATTTTTCATTCTACATTTCCATACTTCTAAGCTCATCTCACAACGCGCATCCCGCGTTTTCCCAGTATTGAAAAAACGTAGAGATATTTTTTTGTGATTTTATGTTATATAAGAATGTATAGCCGATGATCGTAATATGACTTTTAACTGATGGAAATATAATGATGAGATGATATATTCTTATCGTGAACGTGCTCACAAACATAGATTAACAAATCTTATCAGGTTGTTTGAAAGAGATGAAGTTTGAAGAACATAATTCCTAATCTTTAAATCTCATCTCGATAAAAGAGTATTTTCTCTGCAGTTTATCTGCAGACCAGATGCGAATAAAAGGTACAAATGAGCTTGTTCGAGCCTAGACAGGCATCGACATCTCGTTTGAATAGGTACAAGAGAGTGAGAGGCAACTTTCTGTGGACAGAGTTTATACAGTTGTGATGGAAAATGAAAATTATACACTTATTGTGAGACAAGAAATGACCTCGGAGTACATTCAGATTTTATTGAATAAGGATTTTGAAGTGTTTATTCTCTTCAAACAATAACTCTCTGGTCTGGATTGATAAACGTCTCGAGTTGGGACCATTTTACCAAGTTGGTATCCAAATAATTGGTCTCAACTCACTAAAATGGTCTCAAGTTGAGACCAATATTGGTTCTGAATCAGTGAAATGATCCCAACAGAAGACATTCTGAAGATATGACTCTCTGTGAATCCGGGCTCTGTGAAATATACTTGACACTTTGAGTTGTTATAAAACGCATTGGAATGCAATCAAGAGTATCAAGCGAATGATAAATTGACGGATGTATATATAAAATATATATATATATATATATATATATATATATATATATATATATATATATATATATATATATATATCATGATGGTACAACACATCTCTAAAACTGACCTGCTATAAGTAGTCCAAACATCAAACCAAATCCGACCATGATCGCCAACAGTTGCAGAAGTCCGTTGCTCTTCGTGTTAACACGCTGCCTTGTCAACACTTCGAAGAACACCACGTACAACAGCGTTCCAGACGCGATTCCCTGAAGCACCACATTCAGTACACCATTCCCGGAAGAATCCGCCTCGCTCAGTCCGATCCCTATTCCAATCCCAGCCGGAGACACCAGAGCGAATGTAGCCAAATATACAACATTCAATGACATCCTCGTTCTAGCTGACACCAATTCCAATCCAACACAGAATGCGAGTACTAATTTATGAGAAGATACAGCTCCGAACATGTAGTATACCCCACCGGAAGTTGTCTCCAAACCAACTGCCAGTCCTTCGAATAGTTCGTGTACTGATAGAGCAACGACAATCAAAAGACCTCGGAATGATGTAACGACATCATTCCCATCATTATTTGAGATCATGACATGACTGTGACCTTTTTCGTTTGTCCCGTTATGTTGATGACTGTGTTTTTGTTTGGAATCACCACCATTTTTCCCGCCGTCTTGATGACTGTGATCAACATGTCCGTCATGTTCACCGTTCTGATGACTATGATCGATATGTATTGAATTTTCATCCTGATTACTATACCCAATATTGTCATAAACCACATCTTCTTTAGTATCAATCGACGATTCTGAATTGGCTGATTTCACATCAGATTGTGTGGTTGAACACTGTCTCATACTGAAACTTCTATGGAGTACTTGGTCAATTTCTTTAGTTTTCTTCTGCTTTGCATGTTCTCGCGAATGTAAGTACAGATGTACCAACTCTTCGATGAAGTACATCATGAAGAAGCCGCAGCACATGATGAGATGCGATAGGCTGAATGCGGTCGCTGGAATCAGTTCGTCTTCTTGTAAATGCATGACTTTCTCGTTGATTTCAGGTAGTAGATGCATGAAAGTCGTGCAAAGCAACGCACCGCCGCCGAACGCTAGTAGTATGGAAAGGAATATACGTGATTTTGGTGTTCTTTCAAGGTTGTAATCTGATGTTTGGTTCCATTTGAAGCAACGAGCTAGGATGATTGGGATGAAGCCGAGGAGAAATGTGGCCAAACTCAAAACAACCATTGCTATTATTTTCGCTGTGAGGACCCCATCCGTTGACTCGTCTTCTCCGGAATCCGTTTCATTCCTGACGAGATTCATCATTATTCTTTCGGTAGCCATTTTGTATCGAGTTTGATTGTATCAATAAATTCCTTGAGATATCGATTATTACGTATATTCATATATTAAAAAAAAACTTATTTATAGTAGCACTTATAAAATAAACAATTATCACAGTTTAAAAATGAAGTCACAGTAGAGCCGGGAATGTTGTTATCACTCACTGAATTTTCCCGCTCGATGCAACCAGGTGTCGTGTGCAAAACGAAAGAGAGTGTTTCAGTTCTAAGTTACGTCTTTTATTACTGATTAGTACCGCGTGCAAAGATAAGGTGTCACTTGTATAGCGCATGCGTATACCAGCAAATATTTGCTGGTATGAATAAATCATTATTTTAAGTATTTTAATCTTTCCATCTTTACTTTTGGTGCAACGTCAGTTTTTTGAGTGATAACGATCCAGATGTCAATTATGATTACTTTGTAGTCAATAAATTGAGATTAGCTTCGTATTTCAATTCGAACTCTCCTAATTTTCACGATTATACATATTTTTAGTGAAACGAATTCCTTATATCTCTTTTTTTTCGCATTGCTTATTTCAATGAAACTATCAATAAACTCATTTTTTAAAGAAGATTGAAACATTTTCTTATAGAAAATTGTTATTACTATATCAGTGATTACTTTCTAGAAAACTTCACTTGACTTCTGGACAAATATTTTTCTCATAAAGTATTTGGCCCATAGGCCTGCAACTGATGGATTGGTTAAATCTGACAGTTGGATAAGCTTTTAAGACTTTGTAGACCTTTTGACAACATGTACAGTACATATGTATTCATTAATCTTTTTTTTTTGTGTCAATTAAAAAAAAACGATGACAGAAGGTAAACAAAAATAAGGTCGTTTACAAACATAACCAATGTCACAGTTATGTTGGTACAATTGTGTTATTTTGAGAGAATGAGGTTTATTCAGGAAAACATTCGAGATAAAACACACAACAACATCTTTCAAAATCGTTGAGGTTACAGTGGAATCATGCTGTGACCGATATGTGTACAATTAATTTGTTGATAGACAACTTTTTTCTTCTTGACTACAACTTTTTCTGAGCACTTTTTCTAGATTCAAATATTGATAATTGAATAAATATTGATATATTGATAGTATTGATATGGATTCATTTGAATATTAAACATTGGGGAACAGTTATTTAATTGGTGTCAAGTTTCGATGTTTTTTTTTTCAAGAAGATTAAAATATGAATGGGAATTTTGAAATGTATTCGGTTGAACTATTTTCATTGAAATATGTTTATATGTGATTGATTGGACAATGAATCACAAGTTATTTGTCTCCAAGATTCCGATTTATCAATCTTCTATGCCGATAAGACGGCCAAACAGTATGTCAGAAAGACAAAAAAAACCTACACAGCACCGAATAATAATAATGATAATGATAATATATATTTTTCTGAGGCGTTTTATTGACATATTATATTAGTAGGCCTACATAATAATAATAACGTAGACCCACAAAGTCACATGATTTGACTTGTCTGTGGGTCTACACTCTGTTAACATATACATACATACAAGGTCATTTGTCTTGAACAATCAAGAAGTACCACTTCTAATCGGCCTCACAAATTTGTCGTCAATCTTAATAGACCATTTCCAAAAAGAATGAGCCATCTAGCAGCGATCGTTTGAACTAGAACGGAATGTTATTACCCGAGTTCGAAAGTCCCATGCTGCCAATGCTATTTAGCACGTTTGATTTATATTATTGTGCGTTACAGTGAACGTATCAAGTTATAATATGATAGTATAGTTTCAACATTTATATGTTTACTATATACTGAGAGATTTACACACTGTCAGAGTGAGTAAGATGAGAGGTAATGCAAGGTATATATCTTAATGTTAAGGATTTTATTCTGTGATAGATATTACTGAGTTAAGAGGCCTCTTCACATCTTGCCTACCAGCTTGATTGCAGACGTACGGGAGCCAAAGTTATCAACGGAAAACCAATCATCGTATTGACTAATACAATTTTCTGTTAGATGATCACCAGTATTCAATACGTGCTCGTTCGAAGAGCTTTAATTAGTTCGTGGTATGTTTTCAACCCTTTCAAAATAATTGTCAAAAATCAACATGTTTCTACCTGGTTTTCATTGTTTTTACGATTTTTTAGAAAATCATTATTTTTAGTGAACGTAGAGGCACAGATATACTCATTGTTGTTTCATTGCGAAAAGAATTAGACTGATTGGTTCCACCGTTTACCCACCATGTGTTGGGAGCTAAAGGCCTGTATTGACGCTTTTTGTCCTGTTTTGTTCGTTCCCTGCAGGTTTCACTCATGAGTTGTGAGATGTAAACTATAGCCTCTTAAGTGGTCGAACGACTATAACAACTGAACTGTCATTCAAGAGACTTGGGTTCGATTCCCGCCATGGTCGACAATCTTGACAGTTTTTTTCTTGTAGTTTCTCTCTGTCGTTCAGGTCAATACCGGAATGGTTCATTGACAATGGGTTACAACCAACCCTACAAAAACTATACAAAAAAATACCCAGTGAAATAAACTTTCATCTCACCTTCTCATTATATCATTCATCGACGCCAATATATCTTATCAATAATATTCCTGTGATGTTACGTAACCTATACTGTAAACAAAAATAAACAAAGTCTTATGATAATAAAAGTTTTCATATGATAGATTCAAAAAACCTTTCATGAAAGGAAGGATAGTAATTCATGAGAAACATTTCATTGAATTCGCTAATTCATGAGTTGGGCTAACACAAACACAAAACAAACACAATTACAAAAACACAAAAAAACAAACTTCAAGGACAAGTTAAAGTGTGTAATATCATTCTTCAGAAAGGATACTGATTTTATTTTCAATATCCAAAACACTATATTCACAATATGCCGTATTGGTTTTGTATTGCAGCTTTATATGATCCTTGCAGCATCCAGAATAAATCATAATAACTGATTATGCGTATGGTTTTTTGTTTTTCGCAAACAATTCAGAAGCACCTGATAACACATATCGCTCTGAAACTGGCAACATACGTGGAAGATATCTGTATATACATTAAATGTTGACAGAAATTGAAAAACATTGGATCCGTCTTTTTTTTTAGTTATCAATGATGCCTATAATTGCTCAATAAATTATTAGATTGAGCGTAACGAAGACTTCCATTCCATTTTTTCTTCTGTTATTTTTTTTTTTTGTGAAATGACAAACTTTACATCAGCTATCAATGGAAATGAACATTGCTCAAGAGACTCAGTTCAAAGTGGAAGATATCAACATTCGTGTGTTTTGTTTACTCCTAATACCAATGCTGGTAATGTCTGGATACATATATCACAGAAACGGGTTTCTGAAGGAAACTTTAAATATGAATTTCAAGATGTTTATCTAATTGAAAAAGTACTCCGTCATGTGCCTACACTTTCTAATATGTGTGCTGTCGTCGAATTCACGGTACCACGAATTTGCCACATCCTCCCCCCCCCCCCCGGGCCACAACAGAAAATCCTGAAATCCACCCTGGGTAAGGCGGGTTCACCAACTATTAACTGGAGTTTAAGCCTGGTTTAAATTTTTAATCCAGGTTTATATTTAAGAAGCCGTTTCATGAAGCCTAAACTGGGATTAGATTTGACCTAAACTGAGCTTATCCACATGGCATTTAACCCAGTATATCATTAAACCAAGTTTTACAAAGCCAAGTTTAAAACTGAAGTTGGTGAAACTGGGCCTAAGTTGATGAGCCGGGATTGACAAAGGTAATAACCCCAACATATGACTATATATGTCAACAATAATCATATAACCACATGATTTTTATGAGATCAAAGCTTTCTTTTTTCATCATAAATATATAAAATATCATTGTTCATAAAGTATATTTCCAACTCGTATCCCGTTTTATTGCCCTGACAACCAGATGATTCACTTCTACACTCCGGACTCAGATATCTTGACATCATTTTTGGTAAGATTACCACCAATAAAAACATCACCAACTGAGATAGTACATCAATTACCTAGATTAAGATCTTATTAATGATCAAATGAACTCTTGACTGTTCTATGTGCCATATCAAAGTAGTAATTAACCTTCAATCATCAGTTAATATCAAAGATCGGAGATGTGGACGTGCCGCTGTCAAGTTGAAAGCGATCAGAGTATAGATAAGACACGTGTGGGATTGGGACATTAGCTGCTATTGTTGGCAAATATCATATATAGTTGATTGGCTGAACTTTGGACAGTTGTGACAGCCAGACTGTTAAGTCTGGAAGGAAAGAATGGAAAGAAGAAAGATTATGAGGGTGAGAAATATGTTGAGAGCGTATTCAGGACATGGGCGTGGAGCATGGAGCATGGGGTATGCAGTGTTGGGTAATGAACTTTTTAAATGAACCCGTTACATTTACAGTCAACGATTTTCAACTTTCTTCACGTTCGATTTTCGGTGATCTTTAACGGAATGAAATGTTCATTTAAAAGTTCATAATAATTCTAGATCACTCTCATAATCCTATTCAACACAATCGCACTATCCGTACTTCCCGGTCCAAATTCCGAGTGAGATCGACTATATTACGGTCTATCCCGAATGTATAATATTCCCTGTTCGGGATTTCATCATGTGATCACTTGTCACCAGGCGAGCCGGCAGCCACGTGTGGTCAAAGTTGACGTGTTGTGACTTGCAGTTGTTATCAATCACTATTAAACTTGATACATTTGTTGTAGAAAAAGTGTGTGTAGGCCTACATATATCACTTCTGAAACCCTTTTCAAAGTATGGTTTCAGGAGAGGAAGATCCACAATTGATTTGATATTTTCAGATAATTTTCAATGTGAATTTTTGAACGAACTAATGTTTTTTTTTTAATTTGAACTTGAACTTTTACCGCAAAGCCACGATAACGAATTTTGAACTTTTTAAAAAATCGATTAATTTGACATGAACTGAACTTTTTAAAAGTTCCTTTCATAAGTGAACTTCCCCAACACTGGAGGTATGGAGCATGGAGCATGGAGCATGGGGTATGGAGCATGGAGCATGGGGTATGGAGCATGGAGCATGGAGCATGGGGTATGGAGCATGGAGCATGGGGTATGGAGCATGGAGCATGGGGTATGGAGCATGGAGCATGGGGTATGGAGCATGGAGAATGGAGCGTGGAGCGTGGAGCGAGATTGAAATGAGACTGCTAGATGCCCGATATGAAGCAAGAGGAGACCACGTGTCCAAAATAAGATCACGAGAAGCTAGGAAGGACGTTGGGGAATATTCCTTTGTCAATACGACTATTGCCACATTTTTTTTGTCTCGCAACAAGTCCCGTTGCTGTTTTTTTTTTTTTTTCTGTAATCTAATGTAATAGTATGTACAATGTGTGTATGTAATATGATGCACTCATTATCAGAATCACTATTGTAATATTATACATTTTTTTTGCACTTGTTTTTTTCTTGTTTGGTTTCATCACAAATACGATAGATTTCGAACCGAACTCTTATATTATTTTAAGACAGCCCGCATACAAGACTCTGTCTTAGGCGGGTTTCTTGAATCTTATATACAAATTTGGAAGTATATCTGAAACATTTGAAATATTAGAAATATAGTTGCAAAATTTATATAAGTAATAATTATAAAATGATAGTAGGCCTGCTACTATATAACATCAATACACTTCATATTAATTCTACTTACCTTATATTATTATATTGATTCATTACTGTGTTTTATCATTATTATTTTAATTATCCTTGAGTGTTCAATTTATAATTATCATATGGTTTTAATTTTGGATAATTCATATCATTTATATCATACGATTCATGAGAATCAAGAATAAAATGATTTAAAATTGATTGATTGAAGACTGGAATAAGCTATGCCAATTCATATTGAATCTGTGATATATATATATATATATATATATATATATATATATATATATATAAATATATATATGATATATTTATAGGCTCATGTGTATATATATATATATATATATATATATATATATATATATATATATATATATATTGCATATGTATATAATATAATATATATACATATACATTTGAGAATACATTATTTTGGGGGGTTTTCAGTCGTTTAAGTCTACGTGAAACCATATATATATATATATATATATATATATATATATATATATATATATATATATATATATATATATATATATATATATATAGATATATATAGATATATATATATATATATATATATTTATATATATATATATATATATATATATATATATATATATATATATTTACTTAGTATGTATATATATATATATATATATATATAATAATGATATATATTTAATGAGAAGATTAAAGTCGTATATGATTTAAAATTAATGATTTGAAATTGATTGATTGAAGACTGGAATAAGCTATGCCAATTCATATTGAATCTGTGATATATATATATATATATATATATATATATATATATATATATATATATATATATAAATATATATATATATATATATATATATTGTTCATTAAAATATATGAATGTTCATTATCAGAGGGTGAAACATTGAGAAAAATCATCATACAGTTCACTCTCCATCTTCCATCCATAGCGTTAATTGGGGAACAATGATTTTGTATAAAATAAAATCACACTCATACGTCAACGAAACCTGACACCTCGTTCACCTTCTAAAACCATCAAATTATTTGTATTATTTTCACCCAAACTCCTATCTGATTGGCTTGACCTATTTCCACCATTGTTTCGTGTATACAACCACTTGAGGCCATCGCTATTCGCACTCCACTTTCTTTTCAATCACTCTTCCGCTTTTTTCATCACCACAATTAACGGATCACAACATCCGATCGTTATCGGTAATAAGATAGCGAGACGGTCGATCGGAACCGTCTTGAAACGCTCGGATATATTGAACTATCCATTACCATGACTGTTATATGTGACATTATGTAATTAAGGTATGTATATATGGAGTCGAACGGACGTTTTTATATAGATCAACAATAACGCTCGAGGGTCTCGATCCGCTAAATTAATTTTCCTACTTTTTTTCTACCTGCGAGTGTATATGATATCCTTATACTTGTGTAATACCTTGTTAAATACTCTGAGAATTATAAGGAGAGGATATATAAAGATTAAATAATTATAAGTCTTAACCATTTATAAACCCAGGAAATGGTTTAATAGTTGATTAGACTACCTGAATATATAAAAAAAATACCTTGTTAAATACTCTGAGAATTATAAGGAGAGGATATATAAAGATTAAATAATTATAAGTTTTAACCATTTATAAACCCAGGAAATGGTTTAATAGTTGATTAGACTACCTGAATATATAAAAAAAAATACCGAACTTAGAAAAATCTAAAATGAAATAGATTTTTTAGAAAAAATTTTTATAGAAAATTAAATGTTGATAAATGATTTATGAATTTTGAAATAGAAACATCTCAAAGAAAAGTCAAACAATATCTGATGTAACTCCAAATAGGTGAAGTTCGTCTCCTTTGTCTAGAAGTCTCGATCGACCGTCTCTATAATAAATTAACATCAACGATTGGGGGTGTTGACCTGTCAATAATCACAAGATTCAAACAATGAGTTTGATATGTTATTTAGCATTATAATGCTAGTCACTCTGTTTAATATGTTCACTATTGCATATTATATGGGACAGAGTGAGAGGTCCGAGACGACCTTGGCTTGCATCCACTTCTACACTCTGTAGCTAGCTATGAAGTAAGAGAAATATTTATAAATTTTATCTTTTCTCGACAATTTCTTCATAAATATATTCATGAAACTAGTAAATATATGCAAACGCGGTGTATATGTTGCAAAATAAGCGAGAATTTATATAAACACAGAAATAGAAATCTCTATACATACCTTGATTTTGAAACATGTGTGATCTCTCACCGACTTTGTTATGCGGCTCTAGTTTAATTTCATCTGTAGATCCTTTTGGTAGTTACGTAGCTCAAATTAATTGTGTACTTTTTGATCATTTCAAAGAATTCAATTTTGGATTAAAAAGCTCTAGTACGGATTTTTTAATCGATCTACATTGATCTAACGATCTTTAAATTATATCTTCGGTGCTCAATTTTTTTTTTTTCATTTCTCAATATCAAAACCTTTCATGGGCCTCGTATCAAGCCTCATTTCCTCAGAATATTCTCAACCTCCAAATAAAAAATGAAACTAGTTTAAATTTTGTTTTGGATTTTTGATAACAGGTTATGATTGTTGGAAATGCAATCATTAAGGGCTAATTCATCAGATAGAACGTGAAAACCAAATCATGAATTCCAAAACTAATTGATCACAATATTATATAATAAATGCCTACCATCAAATCATTCGTATCCCCAAATAACCTAGCTGTTGGTGGGATCATTACGCAAACAATATCATAATAGATGTCGACCTACCACCTACTCATTCATATCCCCAAATAACCTAGCTGTTGGTGGGATCATTACGCAAACAATATCATAATAGATGTCGACCTACCACCTACTCATTCATATCCCCAAATAACCTAGCTGTTGGTGGGATCATTACGCAAACAATATCATAATAGATGTCGACCTACCACCTACTCATTCATATCCCCAAATAACCTAGCTGTTGATGAGAACATTTAGCAAACAATATCATAATAGATGTCGACCTACCATGCACCTACTAATTCATATCCCCAAATAACCTAGCTGTTGGTGGAGTCATTACGCAAACAATCCCATCACAAACCTACAACCCACTCATCCGTATCCCCAAATAACTGATCTATAGGTGGGGTCAACAACAACAACAACAATTTATCTCACAATATTACCACGTGTTCTATTGTTACAGTCGAAATCTCCCAACATCTTAAGCAATAAAACGGCACATGCTAAGATTTACATATAAACTTGACTCACTACCCGAAACCACCAATCGAACCCCACACCATCTAACCGAAACGTTAACCGTCAACATCCGTGAACCAAATAAACAAACACCATTACTTTCTTCAAAACTATCAAACCATATATTACCTCATCCTACCAATACCCACTCGAAACATCAAATCGTCAATACTTAACACGTACCCGAGACACCAAATCGGAACCATCAATACTAATATATTTTTAAAATTGAATAAAAACAGTTCGACACACCCGATTGTCAATACTTGGCAATAGTCGGAACGAACGTGCGTAACTATCAAAACGATTATATTTTCAGCCATGGCTATTATCTAACAGACAGTAAAAGTGGTTTGTTAGCACACAGAAATGTGATGTAAGTCAACTTTTGCGCTCATTACTGTTAAAATGTCTGCACTTACATGTGGTGTTTTGTTAGCGTGTGTGTTAGTGGTGTTATTTTGTTATTTAGCGTATTGGTTGCCGAGGAAAAGGTTATGGGGTTTGGCGAAGAAAATGCCGGGACCGGCGGCGTTGCCGTTGATTGGAAATGCGATATTGTTTTGGGGGAGTTTGTGTCAAAGTTTTGATATATTTGCGACGTTGCATGAGCAGTATGGGCCGGTGTTGAGGCTCTGGCTGGGAAATCAGCTGAGTGTGATGCTGTTGAATCCGGATGATATTGGAAAGGTTTGTTATTTAATTATAATTAGTTATTTGGATGAAAATATATATATATATAGTTCTATAATTCTGATAATTTATTTCTGATCTTTTTTGGTGTTCAAATAATTTTTTTCAATTTTGAATAGTCTGTATTGGAAAATTATGATTTAATTATAATAATAATCAGATATTTGTTTGGGTGGAAATATATATAGTTCCATAATTTAGCCGATGTATTTGAAATTATTGGTGAATTGTTTTCAATTTTGAATAGGATCTGTGTCGAAAAGTTCTGTTCAATTAGAAATTCAATTAGTTTGGAAATATATATTATTCAGATAATTTATTCGAAGTTGTTGCTGTCAAAATGAATTATTTGAATTTTGAATAGTCTCTGTCGGAATTGTTTGTGATTTGATCATAATTATAATTAGTCGTTTGGATGAAAATATATATATATATATATATATATATATATATATATATATATATATATATATATATATATAATTATATAGTTTCATAATAGATAATTTATTTTTGAATTTTTGATGTCTAAATGAATTGTTTTCTGTTTTGAATGGTCTGTATTGGAAAGGTTTGTGCCTCACATAAGTCAATATATAAAATCTTGAGATAAAAAAAATATACGGACTATAATATTATTTGTTCTGCCACAGTCAAGTCAAGACTTTTTGGATTTTATTTGACTGTTTAGTGTATTTATTATTTGGGTGCAAAATTGATAACAATAAAAAAAATCATGATCATATGATTGATAATTTCGTTGAAAATATATATAATAATTTGATTTAGATGATTCATCATGAATTATTTGTGAAAAAATGAAATGTTTTCATTTTGAATAGTCCATTTTGTGAAGAATTATAATTTAATTATGAACATAATTAGTTGTTTGGGTGAAAATATAGGTCTATATATAATTCTATAATTTGGATCATTCACTCGGTATTTTTGATGTCCAAATTAGTTGTTTCCAATTTTGAATGGTCTGTATCTGAAAGGTTTGTGATTCAATCATAATTATTATGATCAGTTGTTTGGATGAAAATAAGTTATATATAATTCTATAATTTAAATGATTTATTCGGAATCATTTGTGTAAAATTTAATTTGATTCCATTTTGAATAGTCTGCTTACGAAGATTTTTGGTTCAATTATAATCATAATCAGTTGTTTGGGTGAAAATGTATATATATAATTCAATAATTTGGATAATTTATTCGGAATTATTGATGTCAAAATGAATGTATTCCAATTTTGCATAGTCTGTGTCGGAAAGGTAACTGTGATTCAGTTATAATTATAATCAGTCGCTCGGCTGGAAATATATATATAATTCCATAATAATTTCATATAATTTATTCGGAATTATTGGTGACAAAACAAATTTTGATAGAATACTGGAATGTGTGTTGATTCGTGATCTTGAAAAATACTATTTCGAAAATTACATCAGTTTTAAAAAAAGTTTCAATATATTTGATTGATTTTTCAATATAATTTTTAGAAGAGCTTATTTAATATACACTACCGGTTTATTGTGAAATAAATATATACCAAGTTCAGTGTTGCTGTCATACCAAAATTGTCAAAAATGTTCACTGTCACTTTGAAATAATTTTATTTGTAAAATCACTTTTTGGAGGAGAGATATTCCAATCATATTTTCAGAATATCAACTTGAAAGCGTCAGTAGAAAATGAAGTATTATTTTCTCCTTGAAATCAGATAATTTGTACTCATTTTTAAAACAATTGTTTTCACTCCTGATATAGAACAAGAAATGTGATGACTGTGCTGGTGATGAATATCGAAATATATTTTGCAGGACAACCATGAATATTCATAATCGTGTATACGTATAGTGTATAGTATTTCCTTTCTATCAAATCTATGGGGGGGACTGACCGAATAGTTCAACACTCTAACTCTATCACAGACCTGAATTTATTCCATTTCTTTATTTTCCATATTGGGTTTAATAATGCACTGTAGTAATGATTCATTTCATTTTTTTTCAAATATATCAATATATATTCATATATATATATATATATATATATATATATATATATATATATATATATATATATATATATATATTATTGCTGAAATTACGGTCCGCGGTATGAAAGACTACATGCTTTATTCAGCAGAATCCTTATTAATTCATAAGACTTCGATCTCTGCTTTCAAAGGAAACGAATAAATCCCTTTTTATCTGATCTTTTCATCATCTCTGTATCCATTGGAATTTACAATAGATCATCATACCGTAGACTGAGCTCAAATACGCCATCTGGAATCTAGAATGCTTAATTTAGGTGACGGGAAGTTGGCTTTAGGCTTCTGTCAAGTAACAAATGACAAACAATCGTTACTATAGCTATACAGTAAATACTACCAAATATTCTGATTGGTCAATTTCAACTGATGGACATTGTTGTCTGTCAATTTCAACAATGGGTGACGTCACTTGATAGAAGTCTATTGGTTGTCTAGAGATGGTCAACACGGTCACTGAGATTTTATCGTCACCCAAACTTTACGATTCACTGCCATCTAGATGTTTCTTGAGTATCATAATAGAGTGCAAATGATTAGAAGTGCAGTGGGATGCGATTTAGTGAAATATCAGTTTCTTGGTGATAATTTTCGAAAGGTATGAGATATCACAATTCTAATTCAGGGGAAAACTCAGATATTTTTAATATCCACAAGATGGTATACCACAATAGGACTAATATTCTCATAATTCTCGAACGTATACAGCTGACAAACAAATCCAGCTGTATACGTTTGATAACAGGGTGATATCAGTCGGAAAGTTTTTCCTTATTGGCCTACCATCTCAACTATTTGTTTTTCCCGCATTGGAATGTTGTTATCTCATATCTCTCGAAAGTTATCCAACCATCAGAAAAATTATATTTCGCTAAAACGACTTTTGTGCACTTCTTAGAAGAATAGTTTTACTGATTAGCAATTAGTCACGGCCGAGGCTCTTCGAATTATTACAATAGTTGATTGTTTTCACAAATTCCTTCAATATATGATGACTCGGATCGGAAAGGAATCCTTACTGATTATGACGATTGATGATTATCATTTTAAAACGACCCCACCAATGGCTGGGTTGTATGGGGGCACGAATGAATAGATAGTTACATGATCTTCACAAAAAAGCTCTCAAAAAACGACTCGAACCCACGCACGTTTTGACTTCACTTTGTAAAACAGTGCCTTGACTGAATTAGCCACGGGGGGTGACACCGACGTATTCTCATTATTATTATTATTATTATTATTCAACTCTTGCAATTGCTCATAAATGCGCGGTGGCAAGTTCCCTGACTACCCTTATTCCACCATCTCCCTGACCATCATGCTCTAATTTAGTGAAATACAGAAAGAAACTTCTGATCTAAAATTATATCTTGTTTGCTGTCAAAATCCTTGAACCTCGCTCCCCCCCCCCCCCCCCCCCTGAAATCTGAATTATTTGGAGAAATATTCTCAAATACTCAGTCATGTTGTTATTAGTTGTGATAACAAAATGTCAAAAAGAAAATTCATTCATTTATTTATTCATTCATTTATTTCATTCATTTGTTAACTTGTTAATTTAATAACTACGGATAATTTTATTTCATTCGATTCATTGGCAATACAGTAATGATTTATATTTTTACCTAGCTCGCTCATCCAAAAAAGAGCTATTGAAATGGTGAGCAGTTTATATTGAACTAGTTTTACTATCATAGAGTGACAAAATGTAGTTCATTCATTTTTGTTCAATTGAATGAGTCAGATAATTTATCTCAATGCAATAATTATAGTTGCAATGAACTAGTTCGAATGCAGTTGAGTCTGAATGTCACTCTATTGCAGTAACGAGTACTGTAATTGTTGAACTAACGAGAGTAAAAGGTGATCGCAATTAGCGCAATCGAGTCCAGATCACTTACATCATGCAGGCGGTACTGTTAATGTGTTGACCAGCGTCTTGGTCGGCCGTTCATCCTATCCATCAACATCATTTGGTCTGAAAAAAAATCTCTCTAGTTTTAGTTATACTTTCAGGTTTCCGTTTTAGTTTCAGTTTTTTCGTCTACAAATCTATGTCTATGTTTATCTATGTCTATGTGTATCTATGTGAATATATGTTTACATCAGTTGGAATGAATTGGAATTATCAAATTTTGTTACTTTCAACTTTACGATTCCAATTCACACACTCACACACGTTCTCATGCTTTCGATGTCCACTTCAAACTGTATAACTGATCATGTTGATTCTAATAATTCCTTAGCAATAATTATTCCGTATCGAATTTTTGGGAGTTGTATCCAAATTATGCTTGTACATCATTCTTCTCTCGATTGTTTATCAGAGCTGACAGATTTTTATCACTTGTTCATTGATGCAGTATTATTCACGTGATAGGTTTTAGGAAATCCAAAAATTCGCAACAGGAATAAATCCATGACAGACGTCGCGGAACCGTTCATGAATTCTGGACTACTCATCAATCGGGATGAAATTTGGAAGACGCATCGTCGCATTATCACACCGTTGTTCCACTTCAAAATCCTGGAGACTTACGTGGAGATATTCCAGCAGAAAGCAGCGATTCTGGTCGAAAAGCTCGAAGAGTTGTCGGATGGCCGAACTTTTGACATCTACGACAAGCTGAGTCTTTGCACGTTGGATGCAATTTGTGAGACAGCAATCGGTGAGTATAGGTTTGGGACGTTACACAGAGACTATTGTACACAAAAAATAAGTCTGACTGAGAATATTTGCATTCAGAGTAAGAAAAATCCTCGACTCGGATCAATAATTAAAAGACATTTGAAAAAAACATCGGAACTCGATACTTCGGATTCATGCATAGAGTCACTTCCGGAAATATTCTCGCCCCACTTCCTGTGTGTACACTGTCATCTCGTCATTTATTCTCTTGATGGAAATAGTCGCAAAAACTCAAACTGAAGTTGATCGAATGATGCTGATCAAATGACATTTTTTCAATGACCCAGATTCATAAATATTATTGGCAGCTTTGTTTAGTAATTTATTCCAATGATAAAAAATTGATTATTCAACTTTCGTGTAATATGAGCTTATCATCATACACATATATATCTACGTCTCGCATCTTCTGACGTCACTTGCTCTGCTTGATGACGTCACGCGGTACCTGATGACGTATCTTGGTGTGTTGCAGGTTGCCCGGTGGAGACACAGAAAGGAGGACGTAGCGAGTTTCGTGACTGCATTGCTCTGGTCCGTGAATTACTGGTCAACCGTTTTCTCCACCCTTGGCTGATGCTGGACTGGCTCTACCCTTACACCAGTGACGGTAGGAAAGGGGTGAAGATGATGCAGGTAACTCGGTCAAAAGTGACGAACAATTCATTGTTATAACATACCATATCGTAAATGTAGAATATATTTTTCCATAATACAGTTTTAAAATCAATGTTTTATTAAGCTAGGTTAGGCTAGAGAGGCTGGATACTCGGGAAGATAGTGGCCAACTTGGTGACTGTTTTCTATTGGCCACTGAAATATCTCCCGCATGGACGCCATTTTTTGTCCAGAACTCAGATCATCTGTTTGAGAACGTGTGCTAGACTGCATTACATCGGTTAGGAAACAACTTCAGTTGTAAGTTCTGGCATCTTATTGACTTACTGGTGAGTTCACGATACTTTTGGACGGAACATTTGGACACAAAATGGCGTCCTTCACGGGAGTTAGCTACTCTGTTTCCCAGTGCAGGGCAGTGTCAAGACATTTTAAACCCCTTGGCCTGGGAATTTTTGGTCCTTCTCTCACCCCTCACCCTCATTTCACTTGTGAGAATTTTACTTATCCACAGTCGAATACATATATTTTAATACGTATTTTCGGAGCATCTTTATATAATATTTCTTTCATCCCAGAGTTGATATCTCATAAAAGTAATGTATATATAATATTGAATTCACTTCTTTTTAAATAAATACAAGATGAAATTAGGACGTATTTTTTAATATCAATGGGCTGGTAAAAATGTGTCGCCCATCAAAATTTGGCTCCCTGATGACCTCGTGGGCATGTGCCTTAATACGACCTTGAGGTTAGGTCAGTGATGCTGTATTGAAAAAATGCCCACATGAATGATATAATCAAATTAATACCTTTTCTTTCCCTGTAAGACTGTAGACCAGTTCAGCAGCGGTATCGTCAACAAAAAACTATCCGAATACCGCCAAGGTATCCGCAACACCCGCAGCATCACCACCGCCAGCGGTAAAACAATCTCCTCCTTCCTCGACCTCATGGTCGAAGCCTCCGAGACCGAGGGCTCTTCTCTATCAGCCCACGAGATCCAAGACGAGGTGACGACAATGGCTGCCGGCGGCCTTGAAACCACCGCATCGACCATGTCGTTCTTCCTGCTCCTCGTCGCTATACATCCAGACGTCCAGGAGTCGATCTGGCAGGAGATGGATGAGATATTCGGGGAGGATGAGAGAGCGGCTACGAATGAGGATCTGGCCAGGATGTCGTGTCTGGATAGGGCGGTGAAGGAGACGTTGAGGATGTTCCCGATTGTGGGGCTGTTGAGTCGGGATATTGACGAGGACGTGGAGTTACCGAGTGGTTATACGTTACCCAAGGACTCCAAGTTGATCATTAATTTGTATGTTTTACATCGACAAGGAATTAGCTTTCCAGAACCAAGCAGGTGAGTTTCTCCTGAGATATATTAAAGGACATCACAATCCTGAAACTAGATTTCAACGAATGATGACGATATTCATCGATATTATGACGATAAAGAAGTGATCATTGCCCAAGAGACTTAGTTCAAAGTGGAAGATATCAACTTTCGTGTGTTTATACTGAAAGACTTTTATCTACGGCGAAAAATTATGGTCACAGACAGCGCAGTCCTGGTGTTGAAGATCATTAGTTTTGAATAATCAGAATGGGGTGGTAAGATCGCCCTTGTGGTGCCCCGTCCAAACGATCCTATCTTTCATCCATAGCCTTAATTGGGGAACAATGATTTTGTATCAAGTTTCGATGTTACTAAAAAAAATATATATATATATTCTTCACCACAATTTGAGAGAAAACTGTGAATCATCATTTTGATTTCGGAAATTGAAATAAATATTTTTGTTCCCAAGAGACTGTGTCGAGTCGTGACGTAGGCATTACCGTTTATTTAAAGGATCATGAATGGAATCGAGTAATATCTACGTCATGACTCAGAAAAGGGCCGGGTCCTAGAGGACAAATTGGAGGATTATAATGACTGAAATTGAGAAGATGATTTCTAGTTTTCTCTAATATTAGTGAAATTAATATCGTGAATATTAATCAAAATCTGGTTTCAGGGTTGTCATGTTCTTTAATTTAAGGCTTATTGAAGTATATCAAGGTATTAATGTATTGAGATATTGAGGGTTGCGTTGGTTCCTCAAAGAGGGCGATAGTGTAGTGTTACGAGTGGTTATTAAATAAAGTATATTCAGAAAATTTCCATGGCTGCTAAGAACATATAGAAGAATATGTAGTTATCTCTACTTGATATTTACTAGAATATAATCTTATTTGCATTCAATCTCACAAATTAATAATATAAAAAAAAAATTCAGAGAGTATTTTAATACCTCACAATAGCTATTCAATATCAGACAGTTGTAATTATACGTATAAATTTGCCAGTAAAACACACCATTGTGGAGGCATTAATATAACTATACTACCCTCAAGTGATTATCAAATAGAACAAAATGGTAATCGCCATTCAAACAAAATGGCTAAATAAGGATAAGGTCATATATTCTTGTTGCTAATCCTGATTTACTGCAGGTTCTGGCCGGATCGCTGGCTACCAGAGAACATAACACAAGAATCGCGCCATCCTTACGCCTACCTGCCTTTCGGAGCCGGCGCGCGCAACTGCGTCGGTCAGAAGTACGCCTTCTCGCAGATGAAGACCGTTTTGAGCACCGTGCTGCGACGGTTCAAGGTCGCCACAAGGTTGACCATGGAGGATCTGAGAAGGGTGGAGCTCAGTGTTTCATTGGCGCTGGATGGCAAATATGATATACAACTGGAGAAGAGAATTAGACAATGATAACAATAGGATAATGTGATATGAAATGTAATGACTGATATTGGTAAAGAGAATTTACGAAGGAATGTGTTTCGAAGGAACTCTGACGTTCGGTGAAAGTGAGAAAATTTTCAACGGTATTTATAATTTGGGAAAATGGGAAGAAGTGGAAGACGAGAGATGGTGGGAGAATAGAGAACGATGGAGGAAACTCGTAGGAAGAGAAGAAGAAACAGAGGATAGGCCTAGCAGTGGTGGAGAAGAGGAGGAAGAAGTCGGAACTGGCAGGAACCGATTGATATGAGAAGTCTGCCCTAGAAAAACTGATAGGAACACCCCCTGGTCCAATTTAATTTGTTATCTGGGTTTGAGATATATATATTTATAATTCCATTTCTGATTTTAGAAGTAGAAATTACTGAATAATGAGTTGGGTTAGATGATTTTGATACCAGAAAACTGGTAGTCTTTGAACAAGCTATTTTTTTTTTTTGAGAAAATGTGTTTCAGTTCTTCTGGTATTAAGCGAAAATCAGAGACAGTTCGATTTTGTAACATTGTTTCTGAGTTTGAATACATGAAATGGTGAATATTTGATTAGATTGCATCTCAAATTTCAGAAGTACCGTTCTTCTTGAGCTCAGGACCCTTATTCCTGAGATAAATGAGATGTGAGAAAAATAAAAATGAGTGAGAAAACAATTATCTCACTTAAAATGGCCGATTCACAATCACCAATCGGCCATTTTAAGTGAGATAATCGTTTTCTCACTCATTTTCATTTTTCTCACATCTCATTTATCTCAGGAATAAGGGTCCAGCCTACTCTAAAAATCACGTTGATATTTATTTTTTGAAGATCAGACGGTGAGACAAAGAGTTAATATTCTTGTTCGAATATATATTTACTTGTTTCTTTGCTATCCTGCAAGCTCTTATGTTCACTAGGGAGAGGGGTAGCTTACGACGGCGGCATTCTGGGACAATTATAGATTCGAGGGGCGAATTTATCCATTTACGATTCCATTTGAATATTTAATATAACAAAGAGTTATTATAATATGTTATGAATATATTCAAACTGTTAAAAATGGATTTTTGAATCAATTGGTCAAATTTAATCAAAAAAATCAAATCCAACTAATTAAAAATATAGACTGAATAATCACATAATTTATGAAATGTGATTAAGTTTCAACTGTTGGTATAAACTCATCATACGAGGTTTTTCAGGACCAACTCCTGCGCGCGAAACATAATTGATTCGACCACAGCCTTCTTCATGCAGATCATTCTTCTCTGATGTAAGAAATGAATGATTTGAATAAAGAAGGCTGTGGATTCGACACTCATAATTATATTTCTAACGCAAATACACGAGATAACACCGCCAGGTTTTCACTTCTTATGTGCACACGAGATACGAATGTAATGAATTGAATTAATATTTGTATGAATTATAGTTGAAATATTTGTATTTGTTTCTCCTGAGTGAAACTTCGAACCAGGATATATCATTCGTAGATTTTCCGAACTAATTGTCTCTATAATCTATTTTATTTTGTTTAGATGCGTCTTTGATGCAAGGTTTGCCTTCATTTGTAATTCGTGAAATCATTTTAGTCATTTGGTTCCTTAATATACATCTCTAATCTCTAATATCTTTATATTCATCTCTGATATTTTTTTACGTGAATCTACTGATAGTTTCAAATTTTATTGAAAATATTATCTACTTTGCAGTGTGTAGGTTCTTTTTAGACGATCTTTGGCGAGGATTCAATTTGACATACTGAAAAAAATTGGTGTTCGTTTTTATTTTTATTTTTTGTCATGTTTTTTTGTCGGTTCTCCACAGGTCAAACGGCTACAGCTATCAACTTCAAACTTTTTTTTCATTATGGTTCCTCATCTAACTTAGATAAGTATAGTATTGTGGCATTATCGGATATTAACTCTTTTTTTATGAATTTTAGACATTTCAAAAATACTCATTAGTATAACACAGCGGAAAAAAGAAAATATTTTTATTTTCCAAAAAAAAAAATGAAATTCTGAGTGAAATTGAGTTACATTCTGATACACATTTCTGAGAACTTTCAGCTTGATCGGGTCAGCCATTTTGAAGAAAAACTATAAAATGTGCTAAATTGGTACCACTCGAAGCAGTTCTTACCCATTTCTAACTTAAATGTCACCCAATTGGCGAATGTGGGCAAAAGTTTGGCCAAAAAAGTCGACATACTATTACTATCCACTCGTCTAACAACGCATATTTGGCGTTTTCCTAGTAGGTAAGAATTTAAAATTATATTTTTCGTAGAGAGATGTTACACGTACTCTAACCCTAATCATTACAAAAAGCATGCGATAAACTATATGTTATACACAATCTTCTTGTTTGCCATTAAAATAATATCACGCTAGGGAAAGTATTTTAAGTATCGGAGTATTAGGTATTCGATGATCTGTAATTCAGTCATTTTTACCTGAATGATTTTATGGAATGTTTTTCATATTTTTTATAATGTTGATTAAAATACTTTTTTATTTTGTATAGATGAATCTATCTGTCATTTTTTCATTTCCCGTCTCATTCTCCTTTATGTATGTAAATATTCAAGATGAAAATATATAAAATATCTAGTTATTTTAGGTGAACTTTCAGTTGATTTTAACTAGAACTCTTGAGGCTTTGGTTGCACATTCTATACACATTCTATGCATTCTATTAATTCTATATCACATTTGAGTTCAACATTCAGGTCCTACTGTACCAACAACTTATTTTATCCACGTCGTTAAACGAGCGTTACCGAGAACCACATTTTTCAGTCTGAAAAGCAATTTACTTCGTTTTGCTGGCATTTGTGTTAGCGAAACACCACATGTCAGAAAAAAAGAAGCAATCACTGAACCGTCATTCAGGAGACTAGGGTTCGATTCCCATCATGGTCGACCATCCTGATGGAGGTTTTTCGTGGTTTCCCTCTGTCGTTCAGGTCAATACTGGGATGGTTCTTTAACAACAGGCCACGACCGACTTCTTCCCACTATCCAAAACATCTAATGAAATATCATTTCATCTCATCATTCCATCATCTCATATCATTCACAGACGCCAATAGATCGAAGACATCAGTACAGTGCTTCGTTAAACCCAATATAAATCAATGATGCCTTTTGAATCATATGCCATTTTTTTTTTTTTTTTTTTTAATAACATCGAAACTTGATACAAAATCATTGTTCCTCAATCAAGGCCATGGATGATAGGTAGGATCGTTTGGACGGGGCACCACAAGGGCGATCTTACCAACCCATTTTGATTATTTAAAACTAATGAACTTCAACACCAGGACTGTGCTGTCTATGACCATAACTTTCCGCCGTAGATAAAAGTCTTTCAGTATAAACACACGAATGTTGATATCTTCCACTTTGAACCAAGTCTCTTGGGCAATGATCACTTCTTCCCATCGACAGCAGATGTAAAGTTTATCATTATACAAAATGCAAAAATTAAATTAGTGATAGGCCTATAATGTTATAATTAGGCATATCGCTCTAATAATTAATGATCGTGGACAATTAGTACTTCATCCAAGCATTTGCTTCGAGGACTATATGCAATATAACATGGTCAACTATAGTTTGATCAGGTAGCAAAGAGACTCTTAATTCTGCTTCAAGCTGCATATAAATATGACTGATTTAAGGCAGCATAAACAGGTCCGGAATACGTGCTTGTATCATATAATAATTTTGATGTCTACCGCTCAAAAGTTATCGCCGAATGATTGGTAATCGGATAAAATCAACTCCCTGCTCTCCCAACCAGTCGAAACAAAACTTGCTTCTCGAAGATTTTTTGTCCGAAGACTTTCTGTTTTGGAGGTCATTGCCCTAACGCAGTGTGTCAGGTGATGGCCCACATAATATAGACTATAGAGAGTAGTCAATTACGATCGACCGTCTCCCCTATGGATCACCACTAACGATCGGATGCGTCGATCATTCACACGAACAAACGTCATGCGTCATTGGACCGAAACTTTGAATCAATGAAATGACACTAAGAAAAAGACCCAGAAAAGTCTAGTGGCCAGCACATTGAACCGTCATGCAAGAGACAGAAGTTCAATTCTAGCCATGGTCGACCATCCTGACAGGAGATTTTCGTAGTTTCCCTCTGTCGTTCAGGTTGATACTGGGATAGATCCTTAACAACAGGCCACGACCGACTCCTTCCCACTATCCAATAACACCTAATAAAATAACCTTTCATCGATCTCTTCATCTTATTCACCGACACCAATAGATCGTA
>OZ023335.1:24642738-24765238 GCA_964007535.1 Brachyptera risi | reverse complement strand
TTGGGTGTGTCGGACAATGTCGTCAAGTCAGTTTCAAGTCGAGGTTATTCTTTCCTGGAACAATTAACGTCACCGCAATGACGCGCTTGTTTAACGACCCTAATCACTCTCCTTTCCTGTGAAATGGGTTCAATAATTGATTAGTTGTTCAACGACTCATAATGTATAAAATATACAGAACATATATAAAATATTTAATATATAAAATACCTAAATTTGTAAAGAACAAAATCAAGTCACCGATTCCTTTCTATCAAAAATTAAATATTTGCCATGTTAACAGACTAAAATATTTCATTTAACATTTCAATTTAATTTTGTGCCTCTTGATAAAAGAAGGCACATAACAGAACTCATAATTGAATAATATCTATACATCTTCTATCCAATTCAAAAACATCAATGAATGACAACAAAATTGAAACATTTACTAGGTTGGGTTCCCGTCAATACTTATTTCAAGTACTCCAATTAGAGCGAAAGAAATGAGACGGTGTTTCCGATACAATTCCTAGAATATTTATCTTCTTTGAAATTTAACGTCCTTTCTATTATAGAAAATAATTTTCAAATCAATTTCACGATCTGCTGTCCAACAGATGGGAAGCATCGAAAATGAAAACACTGAATAACGAAAAATAATGGAAAATAATGAAAATACTCCCAGGGTTTTCCCTATAACCAGGTCACATGTTACTTGAATCATTTTTTTTTTATATTGGGTTTTAACGACGCACTGTAATCATGACTGAGATCTATTGGCTTCGGATGGATGATTAATGAGATGATGGGATGATGAGATGAAGGTTTTATGGGTAATGGGAAGGATAGTGGGAAGGAAGCGGTCGTGGCCTATATTGTGGGAACCATCCCGGCATTATCCTAGACTACAGAGGGAAACCACGAAAAACCCCTGTAAAGATGGACGGTGGCGGGGATCGAACCGGGTCCGATATGTCCCTTCACCTCCCGGATCACACGAAGCAAGTGAGCTAACCACTCAGCTACTGTGCCGGTGAATCATTATTATTATGTTGATATTTATAAGAATGATTCAATCATTTTTAATAATGATAGATGATTTGTTTATCTGAGTTATTGTCATAAGTCATAACGATGTATATTTTAAACATCAAAATTCTAAACACTTAACACTATTACTCAGTCACTAACCGTCTTTCAGGAGACCGCGGTTCGATTCTCACCATGGTCAACCATCCTAATATAGGTTTCTACCCTCTCGTAGTTTCCATTTGCTCCATAAGTGAATTCAAGGATGGTTCTTAATTACAGGTCACGACCGTTTCCTTTTGACTGTCCTAAACACATTATAAAAAACACAACATCGCATTCATATACACGCACTGTACTGATGACTGCGATCTATTGGCGTCGGTGAATGATATATGAGATGAATGGTTATTTCAAGAGAGGTTTTTGGATGGTGGGAAGGAGTCGGTCGTGGCCTATTGTTAAGGAACCATCTCAGTATCAACCTGAATGACAAAGAGAAACCATGAAAATCATCTCATATATCATTCACCGACGCCAATAGATCTTGTCCATCATCAAGGTGCATCACTAAACCCAATATAAATTAATGAGTGAACACAATTATAGGTAATGATTACATACATAACAATGATGTAATCGAGTGAAATTGGAAACACTCGAGGAAAACCACTAGCTTACCTCCCTCAAGTATAGTCTATCTCATCAATCTGGAGCAAGTGTTGCTATCTCATCGATCAACCCAACTGATGAGTAGGTGAACATGTCAATCATGACTCTAACAGTAACAAAGGGCTGCTTCTGTCCTGCGTTTTGAGGACAAATTCGTGACTAAGTAAGGGTTGTTGTGCGACGTTGCTACAATACATCTGACAACATATATTCATGTACAACACTTGTTTTGTCAACTTCGGTAATTTAAAAAAATTAAAAAAAAAAAAAAAAAATTCAAGTCAACTTCGGTAGCATATAATTTTTTTATTTTTTTTTATTGGGTTTTAACGACGCACTGTAATGATTACTAAGATCTATTGGCGTCGGATGAATGATTAATGAGATGATGGGATGATGAGATGAAGGTTTTTATGGGCAGTGGGAAGGATAGTGGGAAGGAAGCGGTCGTGGCCTGTATTGTGGGAACCATCCCGGCATTAGCCTAGACTACAGAGGGAAACCACGAAAAACCCCTGTGAAGATGGACGGTGGCGGGGATCGAACCGGGTGCGATATGTCCCTCCACCTCCCGGGTCACACGAAGCAAGTGCGCTAACCACTCAGCTACGGTGCCGGTCGCATATAATTTGAGTAAAATGCAACAGTGTATGAGTCCGATGAAGTCTGTAGAGATGATTGACATATTTATATACCTACCTTCTCGCCGGATAATAGATGAGCGAACCACAAAGATCTCTGACACTTACTCTAGAATGTTGAGACAGACTATACCTAATAAACAATATCAATAAACACAGGTGCATTGTAATTCCCGAGTAATGGGATGCAGTTTGTGGTTTTCCTCTTCTTGGCTGTTTGAATCTTAGAAATGAGATGAGATAATGGGTCATTATAGGCACTAGAGGAAAATGCCACACATTTTTACATGAGAATAGAGAAGATTCGATTTAGAATAGGCCCACAGTACTTTGAAAAATTGAGTTATATTGATGAAATTCAATTTTTTTGAAAATGTTATAGAAAAAAAATCTAGTTCTTAAAATTTTAAGATTTCAAAATTTGGATTAATTTTCAAAATGGAGTTTATTTGTATGTTTTTTCTGGGAATGACTCAGCACACAGGTCAGAAAAAGTAACCTCCTTAAACTTCTTCCGGACATTCAATTGATGTTATATCTGAATAGGTTGGTATTATGTTTGAGTCTAATTAATTCCGAACTTTTTTTCGAAATTTGATTTTGAATATTGCAAAATCACAGTGAGAATTTGTGAAATGATCAATTTTCAAATTTAATCGATAAAATCAAAATTTTAACAATGTTATCATTTTCTGATACATATGTTCCTAGCAAGTTTGAAAACTTATTCTGACCTTTCCTGACCTTGCGACCTTATCGAATCTAAATATAGTATCTAGAATCTTCCTACTTATTGGTGCATGACGTCACGCCATACAGCCATCGTTTAGTCACAGCCTTCTTCAAGTGATTCAGTCACTGCATACACGATCCTGAATACCGATCCATTGTTACTGACGTATTTCTGTGGTTACGAACCGCACGAGCAGGCTGTGGGAATTGTTGATGATGTCATGAGTGACGTAAGCATTCTCCAAAGGTTAAATGTAGGTCAATGGGGAATAACAGTGATCTCAGGCACAGTCAGTAAAAGTCAGTAACAGTGACAGTCAGTAAGTAAAAGATTAAAACAGTGGTTCAGTGGCCCAAAATGAGGTTGAAGTTTTTTTGTTTTTTTTATTGTTTTAAATGTTTCTGAAATATCAAATATATATGCGATGGTATTATACCAATACCACTTATCATCCTTAGCCTTGATTGGAACGATGATTTTGTTTCAAGTTTTGATGTTATTAGAAAAAAAAATCAATATTAAAGTTATTCTGAGAACAAAATTTGAGACAGTGAAGCAATACTTTGTCTCTTAGATGACTGAAGATCGAGGGCTGATCACCCATAAAGGTTTGCTCTACAAACTTTACCATGACTACCGAATACTGAGAGAAAGATAGAAGAGAGAAGGAAGGGAGGAAGGGAAGAAAAGATAGAGAAATAAAGGGAAAGACAGAGACAGGAGCGAGAAGAGAGAGAAAGAGAGAGATAGATGATAGGAGGGTGGATAGTAGGAGATAATGAAGAGACAGATGAAGACAGGGAAAGACATAGAGAGGGAAAGAGAGAGAGAGAGAGAGAGAATGAGAGAGAGAGAGAGAGAAAGAGAGAGAGAGGTGATAGGAGGGTGGATAGTAGCACATGATAAAGAGACAGTGAAAGACAGAGAGAGGGAAAGAGAGATAGATTGAGAGGGAGAGAGAAGAGAGAAGGGTGGAAGAAGAAAAATATTAAGAAAAGAGAAGACAGAGAGAGGGAAAGATAGAAAGAGAGATAATGGGGTGGAAGAGAGGACATGATGCAAAGAGAGAGATAAAGAGAGAGAGGAAGAGAAAGAGAGAGAGAGAGATAGAGAGAGAGAGAGAGAGAGAGGGAAAGATAGAAAGAGAGAGAATGGGGTGGAAGAGAGGACATGATGCAAAGAGAGAGATAAAGAGAGAGAAAGAGAGAGAGGGAGAGAGAGAGAGAAAAGATATGATACGTGATTGTTCGACAATTAGACCATGCATTGATTCAACAGGTATAAGACACGTGGCAGGGTTTTTCTGGTCCATCAGTTAGTAGAACAACACGTAACTAAACCAGATAAACAACGCTCACCAATTCTCACAATAATAACACTTTTGGAGAAATTGTATTTTGCATTCATTTCATCGAAGTAAACTAATTATGAAGACCATGACGGAGATAATGATGACGTCACACAGCGATGGTTTCCTCCCCCCTCATCTCCCCTCCCCTACACTCCCCTCCCCCCGCCTCCCTCGCGAAGACAAAAATATCGCGAGCAATTTAAGAGCGCGGACAATAAATCGCGGTGACCATATGATCGCGGGCAAAAAGATCGCGGCGACCATATGATAGCGGGCAATAAGATCGCGGGCAACATGATCGCGGGCAATAAGATCGCGGGCAATAAGATCGCGGGCAAAAAGATCGCGGCGACCATATGATAGCGGGCAATATGATAGCGGGCAATATGATCGCGGGCAATAAGATCGCGGGCAATAAGATCGCGGGCAATAAGATCGCGGGCAATAAGATCGCGGGCAATAAGATCGCGGGCAATAAGATCGCGGGCAATATGATTGCGGGCAATAAGATCGCGGGCAATAAGATCGCGGGCAATATGATCGCGGGCTATATGATAGCGGGCCTTAAGATCGCGGGCAATAAGATCGCGGGCAATATGATCGCGGGCAATAAGATCGCGGGCAATAAGATCGCGGGCAATATGATCGCGGGCAATAAGATCGCGGGCAAAAAGATCGCGGGCAATAAGATCGTGGGCAAAAAGATCGTGACATTATTGAGTCGGTCATATTACCGTCAGCATCCTCCAGACGACCCCGTCAACGACTCACCACGGACCTTCTGTAACGTCCCTATAGACACGCAGTCGACGGATATATGTTGATTCAATTTTGAATCCAAAGTTATATATTTTGTACCTGAATGAATGAATATTAGGGTTTTAAGGCGCATCGATTTGTACCTTTATAGACATCATTTTTTTATAGACATCATCTTAATGATCATCCATTATGAGAGAACAATTAATTTTAACACTAGGACTCCAATCTCTATAAAGCTGTGTCTATATATATTTATGTAATATTTATGTATAAATGTCCTATACCCTATGTCCATGTCCTATGTCTCTTTTCATGACAGCTCAATAATTATTATTCCGTTTGACCCGTTTGATTCTGCTTCGTTATTGATTTATCTAATTTTCTGGAAGTTGTCATTTTTTTATTCCGGTGATTTTTCACATTTTCTTTCAATTTTTCAAATTTACTTATTCTCAAGATTCCATTAGTTGTTCACATCTTGAATTATTCATCATACATCTTTTGAAGTCTGCACTATACTTGTCGTCATTCTTTGTACTGGAGTCGATAAGGAAGGTAGAACTGCTTTATCGACACTGCTCTATCCTTATCAGCAGCTTAGCCATATATAGAAGATAAGAAGTAAGTGAATGGAGATTATAAGGATTTAGTTCCCAAATAAGAGATAACAATAATTGTCATAATCCTGACTAAATCCATTATTAATATATTAGAATCAACAGGTAATATATATATATATATATATATATATATATATAAATCTTTTTTTTTTTTTTTTTCAATAACATCAAAACTTGATACAAAATCATTGTTCCCCAATTAAGGCTATGGATTAAAAGTAGGATCGTTTGGACGGGGCACCACAAAGGCGATCTTACAACCCCCCCCCCCCCCCAAAAAAAAAACGCATGATTGATAATTCCTTTGCCTGAAGTGTCGATAGCATCAAACAAATCATACTGCAGTATTCATCGCACTCCGATAGAAAATAATGAATAAAAATGAGGAAAAATATAAAATGTCAGGTTTGGGACCCCTCAATTGATTTCCATCTGATCATCATTAGGTATCTTGAACAAATATACATATTATGGCATTAAAAAAGTATATATGTGTGTATATATATATATATATATATATATATATATATATATATATATATATATATATATATATATATATATATATATATATATATATATGAAATATTGATAAAGAATGAAAAAAAATATATATATATATTTATAAATGAAAAAAAAAATATATATAAATATATATATATATATATATATATATGAATGAAAAAAAAATACATATATATATATATATATATATATATATATATATATATATATATATATATATATATAAGAATGAAAAAAAAAAAGAATATATATATATATACTCCTTATCGCACGTCAACCTTAACCTTGATGAAACAGCTGTCAACCACGATCGACCGTCTCACTCACCTGTCAACAGCAACGCGCGGGTGTGTCGAGTCGAGTGAAAGTGACGCCATAGTATCGCATGTTCAAGGTTACTTTCATTCAATAACAAGAAGATCAATGAAAGTGACATGGAGGGGATATTTACTATAAATCAGAGGTCAACGAACCCAATCGGAATAATAATCCATCGTAATTATTATTCAAGAGCATTACAGATCAAAGAATTCAGCCATTTAGTTACGGAATACCACGCTTACGGTCACATCAAGTGCTGGATCAAACCACATCAAGATCAAAATTATTTTTATGATCGAAAACTTTACATAAACTTTTTGTTTCCTTATGAAGGCAAAGGATGAAAGTTCAGGATCGTTGGGAAGGGGCACCACAAGGGCGATCTCACCTCCCCAAATAAATAGCGAAATATAATTTAGTTAATTCAACACAATATAGAAGTTATAGTGATAAGTTATGAAATGAAGAACAATTCATAGTCACTGAGACGTGTGGCCGAGTGGTTAATACATTGAACCGTCATTCAGGAGACCGTGGTTCGATTCCCATCACGGTCAACCATCCTGACAGAGGATTTTCGTGTTTTTCCTTCCTCTGTCGTTCATCTCAATACTGGGATGGTTCCTTAACAACAGGCCACGACCGAATCCTTCCCACTGTCCAAAAACATATTAAAATAACTCTTATCTCACCATCCCATCATCTCATATATCATCCACCAACGCCAATAGATCGTAATTATGAGTACAGTGCGTCTTTAAGCCCAATATAAAATAAAAACTAAAATTCCAATTCGTGGAAAAATTAAATATTCGCCTAGCAGCTCGGTCGAGAAAAGTACAGCCGTGTAGCAGATATTGCCTACCTACCTGTCGAACAACAATGTTTTGTCTCTCACAAGACGGTCGTATATAGATCAACTTACCTCTCTACTATCATGAACAATTGTTCAGGATTCAGGAGAGCGGGGTTCGATGCCCGCCAGGGTTGTCCATCCTGACTGAGAATTTTCGTGACATTATCAAGTTGTCGAAATATTTGCCACAAATTCTGACCATTAGCAGTAGTAGTAGAATCGATTCGGAGAAATATCAGTTTTTAACGATATGAGATATCAAAATTCTATGATGTTAAGGAAGCAGAGATACTTTAATATACTTCGACTGTGGTAACTATTCAACTCATCATCGCCTAATTATTGTCAAGCATGTACAGCTAAAAAAAACACATATTTCAGCTGATAAGCTTGACAATTATACGACATTACGACATGAGCTACATATATATTTTTTTTTTATTGGGTTTTAACGACGCACTGTAATGATGACTGAGATCTATTGGCGTCAGATGAATGATTAATGAGATGATGGGATGATGAGATGAAGGTTTTATGGGTATTGGGATGGAAAGTGGGAAGGAAGCGGTCGTGGCCTATATTGTGGGAACCATCCCGGCATTAGCCTAGACCACAGAGGGAAACCACGAAAAAAAACCTGTGAAGATGGACGCTGGCGGGGATCGAACCGGGTCCGATATGTCCCTTCATCTCCCGGATCACACGAAGCAAGTGCGCTAACCAATGAGCTACTTGTGCCGGTCGCTTGACAATTATATCACATGATCTATATAGTTATATTATCTGTATTTACTCCATATCAGAATTCTAATATCTCGTACCCTACCGTTCAAAAGTCGTCACCAAAAAACTGATATATCGCTAAATCGACTGCTAGGAACTCTCAATGTACAGTGGTCTACCCAAGTTATAATCAAATGCTAGAATGTGAGAGAGAGAGAGGGGAAGGATAAACATGATCATTAAAGGACAACCTTCCATTGAATAATTCTCCATTTTATTGCAGTAATGTGATCATATATACAAGAGTGAATCGAATAAAAATATACAAGTATATATAAAATATATACAGTACGCAAAGAGCACTTAAATTTCGTGGTGTAATTTTAACGAAATAAAAAACAAGCTCTTTATTTCAGTCGTTTTGTTTGGGATTTCCCGAATGGTATTTAAACAAAATTTTCTGCATTTCTAATTTCGCCTTCGCCGACGCGTACCGTTCCATATCGCGCAGCGCGAACGCCACCTGTTGTCCAAACACCAAGTTCTCGTCGGCGTTGACGTCCTTAATGTCGGCGTTGTTCGGGTCGAGGTCGGTAAGTGTGGACTTGTAGAGATCTACTGTATCGATGATCCAGGTGAGATAAGGTCCGGTCAGCATACAGAGATAGCGCTTGTTTGGGAGAAGATTAACGCGGCCGAAGAAACTGTTGTGTGACATAAGGCGAGGGCAGCACTGTACGCCGGCAAGAACTGTAATGAAAAAACAATTATTTTTTTATATTGAGTTTTAATGACGCACTGTAATGATGACTAAGATCTATTGGCGTCGGATGAATAATTAATGAGATGATGGGATAATGAGATGAAGGTTTTTCATGGGTAATGGGAAGGATAGTGGGAAGGAAGCGGTCGTGGCCTATATTGTAGGAACCATCCCGGTGACTACAGAGGGAAACCATGGAAAACGCCCGTAAAGATGGACGGTAGCGGGGATCGAACCGGGTCCGATATGCCCACTGCCTCCCGGGTCACATGAAGCAAGTGCGTTAACCATTATGCTGCATGTGCCGGTTAGCCAATTGTCTTCTTCTCATTCGATTTTCAACCTTATCATTTTTCATCTTTCAAAGCACTCATCCTGTATAGAAAACAATCATCAGCAAAAAATATCTCTCATCGTCATACAATATTTCTTTGACTTTTAATGCTTACCCTCACGACAAACCTTGGTCTGGTTAATGGTACAGACCAGTTGTTCACTGGTCACGTGCAATCTCGTCTCATCTTTTCCTTGACAGATTGCATGGTCCATGACGTCATCGTCCTTGACACTGCAGTCAGCTATACTCGGTGGATACTCGTGATTGGAGAACCTATCCATGTACACATTGTACACCTGTGAAAGATACGGGCACATCGATTGTTATTGCAATTTTGATAAACCTTCACTGCAAATGCCACTTGAAGTGTCCTAATTCTTAGGTATAGCTGACTTCAAGAGACTAAGGACTTTGATTGTTTTTTATTCACTAGTAGAGCCAAGTACCATAGTAACATGTCCAGTATTTGTGTATTTCTATAGTTATTAGCACCAAATCCCAGCACTGCTCTTGAGGTGGGCTAAAAATATGTCACATTTTTGCGATCCAAGAGACCATGACTCTGTTATTATCATGGTATTTAGCTCTCCCAGAGAAGATTATCTGATCAAAGTCATCTCTTGAAGCTAGCTAGACATAGGACGTTATTCTAAGTGAAAGTCGCTGTGTGTGTCCAGAATGTTAACTAGTCCATGTACACGTTTTACACCTGTGAGAGGCACGGGCATATTGAATATTGTTGCAAGTTTTCATATGGTACTGGTGCATGCACATTCCTCAGAGTGAACCAGCGTGATAAATATCGTTCAGACTAAATTGCCACACTATAGCTTGATAGTTGGGAGTATAGAAAAACACCATTGAGACGAGATTATGTGGAGGTAAAATGTAAAAAAAAATGAAAATAAAATGAAAATGACATAAAATGTAGTATATATTGTAAATATTCATTGATCACCACTGGTCGTTTGTGTTTGTTCGTTCGGTTTGATATTTTATTATTCTACAGACAAGCTTTTGAAGGCTTCGTACATTTCTTTGAGAGTGTTCATGTATTTGGTATTCTCTCCATGTGGCAATTAAAAAAAAAAAAGTTTCAAAGAGCAAAATATCTAGAATTAAAGTTGAAGTGAGTGATGTAAAATTTGAAATTGATGTATAAATATATCAAAGACTATACCAAGAACGTTCAAGCTTATCGCATAATGAGATTCAATTCTTCTTACACTACAACACTATGAGAAGCACAGCTTTAGAAATATCAAAGTTCGAGCTTTGCTTAAAATTACATTCGAATTAATATCTAAACTATTATCTAACACAATTTTACAAAACTGATTCCTCCTCCCACGAGTTTTTTTGAACAATCTTTCAGATCTAGGCATTTTCAGCTTCACTTGTTTATAAACATAAATCTCAAACCATGTGTCAAACTAAAACAGTAACCACAGAAACTAAGAAGAAGAATGTGGATTTTGTATATTAACATTTCTAGAAGGCAGTGATTGACAGATACCAACGTATTCAAAAAAATACTAGATATACCGCTGCATTCAAACAGAGGAAAAATCAATTTGAGACAGAAAATGGGTTTTGGGGTGCGAAAAGTGTAGAAAATACTCTGCAGTGCTGTACTAAAACATTTTTTAAATATATTTAGGAAAGATAATCTCCAAATATGACTTCAAAAAGTGAATAAGATATGTATAAAGTATTTAATTAATGCATAAAAAAAAGTAAAAAAAAAAAAAAAAAGCTTTCCATCTCCCCTTAAGATATTGTTTTTTTGTCCACGTTTTTTGCTCATTATCACTCCATACTTTCATTATGCACCTGCTCATTCGTACCCCAAATAACCCAACTGTTGGTGAGGTCGATGATTGGTTCCTCCATTCAATCTACACTCTGTTTCTGTTTATGAAATAAAAATATTTGTTTACACTGGAATAATTAATAATTACATTTTCCGTCAAGGTAAAGCCGTTTTTCAAGAAAATCAACGCCAAACGTTCGTCTTTTTTCCTCCGACGCGCATCTTCGTTATCAAGTATCACCCCCTTCTCCTCGTCCCAGACTTTGGCCTGACACCGCGTGTAGCCCCAGATGTAAGACATGACGATACCGCTGGGAACAGAAAAAGCAATAATGTCAGCAATATCAGCGTCGATAAAGTAGCATATCTGAGAGAGAAAAACTTAGTTTTACCGACTCTGAAATCGCTTACATGGGAGTACCTGAGGAGCGTATACCGGAATAAATTATAGACTTGGTTGTGTGACATGGGTTCGGGTGTTCAACCTGACCTGAACCCTAACCACATTCTATTGAAAAGTACCCAAAAGCTCATGTCACACAACCGAGTCGACTTTATTCCGGTATACGCTCTGCAGCACCCTCCCTCTACATGGTTCATCTTTAGAAGATAACATGAGTTAATTCAACAGAAAAAGTTTCTAGTACGCTGTCAGTTTTAGAAAGTAGAACTAGATCAAAGTCACAAAATATAGCATGCGCATTATATTGAACACGTTATTAAATATTATATTGTTGACTGTTTTTTTTTGTCCCAACCTAATTATCTTTTTTACCCAATCACCCAACTACCCAACCTTATTGAATTTGCAACAAAATTTTCACCTCAATCGATTATTGAGATATTGATAATCAACCATAACTCGGCTGAAATTTGACGACTAGTGATTGACCCGCCCACAAACGTCACAAAACGAAACATCCAATCAAATCAGCTGTTTCTTATGTGGGTAAATTGACATTGCCTATCAGAGTATCTCTGAATGCCCACATGAAGTATACATCTAATTGGCCTGCCGATAAGCCACGCCTATCACCAGTAGTCAATTGACCTTCATATAAATAAGTGGGTCCGCGTTCAGCGCGCGCATCAGTGAGGAGGCGCGCGCATTAGTGAGGAGGCGCGCGCATTAGTGAGGAGGCGCGCGCATTAGTGAGGAGGCGCGCGCATTAGTGAGGAGGCGCGCGCATCAGTGGGGAGACTCACCTAGTCGCGCCCAACTCACACTCGGCCTTCCAGTCTTCCATTTCTCCCCCCAGTGTCGTCATGCCAGCATAAGCCTTCACGTCCGCCACCTTCTTAGCCTGGCGACAGAACGAGATACATTTTCAGAGGGTTATATATAAATTAATTTATTAAATTATTGGATAAATTAATATATGAATAAAATTTATAGATATTGATCAATAAATATCATTTTTCATTTTCGCATTAGATAGTGATATTAACAACCTAATGGTAACATAATAATGGAAACATAATAATACACGGGCAAATAAAACAGGATTTATATAAATAGAGAGAATAGAATGACCAGAATGTCTAGACTAGAATGAAGAATAGAATGATTATGATTGAGTAGAGGTCCGTACCCTTAGCACTCCCTTTTGATATTCTCACAATTTTGATGACGCCAATCGTTTGTGCTACGTTTGTGCTGGTTTGTGCCGTTGAAATATTTATTCATTCATTTATTTATTCTATAATTCATTTAACCCTCTTCCGAGGAAATCGGAATGGTTAGCAGTTTACAATCAGCTTACTAACTTATAAATGTAGCTTATAACATTATATGATATGAAGTAAATCCATTGATAATGACAATAATGATAATGATAGTATTATTTAAAATAATATTCAAAATAATTTTAATTGGATGAGCGAAGCGAAGACTCAATTACACTATACCGAAAAAAAAGTGCCTGTTTTTTTTTTTTTTTTTTTTTTTTTTTTTTCGCGCTCCACAGGTCAGACAAAAATTCAAAATCTGTTGAAACTTGGCACACACATGAACCCTTATCTGACTTGATGCTGTGTAGTTTTGAGGAACGATCGGTTGAACAACTTCTGAGAAAACTCATTCCAAAGTTTTCAAAAATCCCATTAGAATAAGTCAGAGGAAAACATTCGTGAAAAATATTTCATCTGAGAGGATTCAAATTCTCATAGAATTTCAATCTGATAATGATACACATTATTCCGAACTTTCACTCAAATCGGATCAGCCGTTTCGATGTAAAAAAATATATAATGTTATTTGTGTCAATTATTCAAAGCTATTAAGATACCTATTAAATCAAAGCAACAAGTGTCACCACTTGATTGTAAACGATTAAAACAAAGCCTTCTTTATTATTATATAAATTATTAATGGAAAATAAGATGGCAGTGATGTAATGGTTTGGATCTCAAGGTGTATATATATATATATATATATAATAACCAATCCAAAGATAAGTTGATATGTTCCAGCTCATCCATCAACGCGGAAACACATAACGCGTTTGCCTAGTAAATGAAAATAGGTTTTATTAATTTTGAGCTCCAATTTTCAGATGATTTAAGCTTTCAATAGCTAATGTTTGTTCAATTTTGAAGTTCAGTTTGGAAATCCATTTCATTTTGAAATTAATTATGATCAGGATTATAAAAATTTCTGATTTGTTTCAATCAATTTCAATTTATAAGATAAGTACTAATATGAAATAATTCTAGTTTGAATTCGTTTGTGCTGCCCCCCTTCTGCCTCCGAATCGCTTTTCGAAAACGTAGCAGTAGAGTAAAATCTATGACTATCAATAACGTAACGGGATAAGCAACATGGCGTAAGTCCTATCCTTCTAACATTAGGCCGTTTTCACCATGATGGAATCAGCGCTTTCGTGTACATTTCTGAGATTCGCAATTTCAAATCAAATCGTAGGTATTAGGCTCGTATTTCAATGTATAGTACATAGTTGTTGGATGAGCGAAGCGAAGACTCAATTACACTATACCGAAAAAAAAGTGCCTGTTTTTTTCATTTTATTTTATTTTATTTTTTTTGTTTTTGTTTTTTTGTTCGCGCTTTACAGGTCAGACAAAAATTCAAAATCAGTTGAAACTTGGCACACACATGAACCCCTATCTGACTTGATGCTGTATAGTTTTGAGGCACGATCGGTTGAACAACTTCTGAGAAAACTCATTCCAAAGTTTTCAAAAATCCTATTAGAATAAGCCAGAGGAAAACATTCGTGAAAAATATTTCATCTGAGAGGATTCAAATTCTCAGAGAACTTCAATCTGATAATGATACACATTATTCCGATTTTTTACTCAAATCGGATCAGCCGTTTCGATGTAAAAAAATATATAATGTTATTTGTGTCAATTATTCAGAGCTATTAAGATACCTATTAAATCAAAGCAACAAGTGTCACCACTTGATTGTAAACGATTGAAATAAAGCCTTCTTTATTATCATATAAATTATTAATGGAAAATAAGATGGCAGTGATGTAATGGTTTAGATCTCAAGGTCTATATATATATAACTAGGAAAACGCGGGATGCGCGTTGTGAGATGAGCTTAGAAGTATAACAATCAAATGAAAAATAACTTGTCAGCTCAATTTACATCTACAAACCTTGACTTACTTCAAACGTTCAAAAACCTCACCTGCAACTTGTTGATATTTATAGTAACCTGCAACCTGTCGCATAAACACTTTGCAAAACCAATTGATCCAAATATTCAATAAAATGTACACGTTTATTGCGTTTTCTTCATTATTTCTCATTCGATTGTTGTAAAAATCTCTGAAAAGGTGTATAATAGTATTTTTCATATTCTGGGAGAATTTGAGAGCTTTTGAAAAATGCTTGTTTTTCAAGTATTTTTCCTCCGGGTTATTAGATGAGCGTACCCGAAGCTTTCCATTTCACACCCTGAAAAAAAAATGGGCTTCGTTTTTATGTATGTTTTTTTTTTTTTTTTTTTTTTGTAATTATGTACGCGGCATACAGGTCAGAGAAATGAATCAAACAACTTGAAACTTTTTCTGAACGTTGATGTCATACCAGAATAGGTTGAGATTGTTATTCAGAGGAATCGGTCGGAAGGTTTTTCCGGAAAATAATCGGAAAGTTTGGAAAATCCTCATAAGAATAACCCGGAGGAAAAATACTTGAAAAACAAGAATTTTTCAAAAGCTCTCAAATTCTCACAGAATATGAAAAATACTATTATACACCTTTTCAGAGATTTTTACAACAATCGAATGAGAAATAATGAAGAAAACGCTATAAACGTGTACATTTGTTTGAATATTTGGATCAATTGGTTTCGCAAAGTGTTTATGCGACAGGTTGCAGGTTACTATAAATATCAACAAGTTGCAGGTGAGGTTTTTGAACGTTTGAAGTTAGTCAAGGTTTGTAGATGTAAATTGAGCTGACAAGTTATTTTTCATTCTAGATTGACATACTTCTAAGCTCATCTCACAACGCGCATCCCGCGTTTTCCTAGTTCTTATGAGGATTTTCCAAACTTTACGATTATTTTCCGGAAAAACCTTCCGACCGATTCCTCTGAATAACAATCCCAACCTATTCTGGTATGACACCAACGTTCAGAAAAAGTTTCAAGTTGATTGATTCATTTCTCTGACCTGTATGCCGCGTACATAATTACAAAAAAAAAAAAAAAAAAAACATAAAAACGAAGCCCATTTTTTTTCAGGGTGTGAAATGGAAAGCTTCGCTACGCTCATCTAATAACCAATCCAAAGATAAGTTGATATGTTCCAGCTCATCCATCAACGCGGAAACACACAACGCGTTTGCCTAGTATACTTGCATTGTTTCTGATCTTCCTCGTAGATGATGAGTAATTATCCAGTTATCAAATGGTAAATATAGCAGTAGGGCTTTTGACTTGGGGACTAAATGCTTTCACACAAGTATTTTAAATTTAGATTGGCCAATTCAAATGAAGTTTATACCAATATTGTTTAATGCTGTTGGAAAGAGCTAGATTCACAGATTGCATTACATCCATTACTTGTATAGATCAACATACAATAATACCAGTAAATCATCATAACATTTGTAAGGCGGCATCCCTTTGATATACGCATGGTGCGAAAGGAAACCGCCATGTTGCTTATCCCGTTACGTTATTGGTATAGTCATAGGTAAAAGTAAGAAATGAAATGTTTACCTCGTCGCCGATAAAGAAGTTGTAACTACTTGTCAGCAGAACTTTCGAAGACAATATCACGGCCACTCCTAGTTCTGGATTATTAGTATCCTCTCCTTCAACTTGGATCACCAATAAGGCGCTGACTTTACCCTGGAAAACAGTCAAAACACGATGTAGTTAGACCACAGTATGTATAGCATAGCTACTTCTCTTTATACTATGGTTAGACGAGCTTTAGCGAGGATTCAATTTGACATGTATACTGAAAAAAATTGGTGTTCGTTTTTTTTTTTTTCATGTTTTTTTCGGTTTTTCACAGGTTAAACAGCTACAGCTATCAACTTCAAACTTCTTTTCATTATGCTTCCTCATCTAACTCAGATTTGTATAGTTTTGTGGCAGTATCGGATGGTAACTTTTTTTTTTATGAATTTTAGATATTTCAAAAATACCCATTAGAATAACACAGCGTAAAAAAATAAAATATTTTTATCTTCAAAAAAAGATGATATTTTGCGTGAAGTTGAGTTACATTCTGATACACATTTCTGAAAATTTTCAGCTTGATCGGGTCAGCCATTTTGAAGAAAAAACATAAAATGTGCTCAATTAGTACCACTCGAAGCAGTTTTTACCCATTTATAACTCAAATCTCACCCAATTGGCGGATGTATAGGCAAAAGTTTGGCGAAAAAGTTGACATACTATTACTATCCGCTCGTCTAACAACGCATATATGACGTTTTCCTAGTAATAAATAATTGTTCAATAATAATTTTGAAAAGTGTGTTCGCACTTACCATTGCAGTTCTAGCTCCGCCCTTTTCCTCGTAACACTCACCCATAACCACATCATGCAGCAAACCACTTAATATCACTGACAATATCAAAAGTCGACACCAAAACATTGCAGTAGAATCTTGAACTTATAAAAAGTGAAATTGATGAAAATCATGAGGATTAAGGAATATAAGTTTCGACATGTCGTTGCTAGGATACGTAATAATGTTCTGTTGTTATTTGACTACGTTGTTGGCTGGATGTGAAATTAACCATAGCAACTGTATTTGTATTTATTAGCATTTTATTTTACACCATTCAACTCGACTAATGACAAATATAACATTTCAGGCGGTATTTGTGAACTAGGAAAACGCGGGATGCGCGTTTCGAGATGAGCTTAGAAGTATAGAAATCTAGAATGAAAAATAATTTGTCAGCTCAATTTACATCTACGGGCCTTCGATTACTTCAAACGTTCAAAAACCTTACTTGCAACTTGTTGATATTTATAGTAACCTGCAACCTGTCGTATATACACTTTGTAAAACTAATTGATCCAAATATTCAATAAAATGTACCTCTTATTGCGTTTTCTTTGTTATTTCTCATTCAATTGGTATACAGATATCTGAAAAGGTGTGTAATAATATTTTTCATAATCGATGAACATTTTTAAGCTTTTGAAAAATGCTTGTTTTTCAAGTATTTTTCCTCCGGGTTTTTCTTATGATGATTTCTCAAACTTTCCGATTATTTTCCGGAAAAACCATCCGACCGATTTTTCTGAATAACAATCCCAGCCTATTCTGGTATGACAGAAATATGTAAAAAAAGTCTCAAGTTGATAGCTATCTTTTACTGACCTGTATGCCGCGCACAAAATTACAAAAAAAACAAGCCCATTTTTTTTTTCGGCATGTGAAATGGAATCTTCGCTACGCTCATCTAATGACAATATGAATCATAGGGTTGTTTTTCTAAAATAATGCATAATATATATCTATTTTCAGACCTCTATGGCAATGGATAAGTTTTTTTGTAGAAAACATTGCAACAGGTCGATTGACTTTAAAAATATCTCTACATGTTCTCATATAAATATCGCAAAATCTCATTTCTTGGACTGTGGTTTTACTGCTCAACTGGTTTCACCTGTTATTTTTTTTTAATGGCTTGAATTTTAATCGATATGGAAAAAATATTCATTTCATTTTATTTCAACCACAACGCGAATGGTCCGATTGGGATGAACATTAATATGTACTGTACACATCTTGTCAAAGATTTCCGTAAAAAATTGAATTAAAATAAAATCTCAGAGATAAAATTTCTTACAGTTTTTCCCCTCTGGTTTTTATTCTTATGAGGTTTTAAAAATATTCAGATTAGTTTTTTTCTCAGAAATAGTCAAACCTTTTCTGCCCCAAAACTGAACAGTACCGCGTTAAAGGTAGTGACATGGGCCTATGAGCAAACCAAAAAATATGACACATTTTTATTTTTTCATGTAGATCAAATTGAATCCTCGCGGGAGCCCAATTAATTGAACACGGTTGCCCAAATTATCCGTCCCGGTAACTCAAGTCAACCAATCAAGAACTTTCCGTCAAGTTTCTGACCGGTTCACGTAACTTACCGGGACGGAAAAAACCGGGCCACCGTGCTACTAACTACTAAGAATTAGGCTTTATGCTCATTCTATCGTATTGCTGACGTCACATTGAGTTAAACTGAATATTAAATTATATTCAGAGGCTGTCCATAAATGATGTCTCACAATTTTAGGGTATATCACCCCCTCCCCCCTTGTCCGAGAAGGTCACAGGGATGAAGACTCCCCCCTCTACAGTGATGCCGTTGCATTCTAAAGTCAATTCCCCCCCCCCCCCAACACATACTGAAATAATCTTCATTCAAAATTGTAAAAATCTGGGATAAAACCTATCAGTCATATTGCTTTATTGGGATATGGAAAGATTTTTTTTTCTTTTTTTTCACCGAGACATGTGGCCGAGTGGTAACACACTGAAGCGTCATTCGGGAGACCGGGGTTTCGGTTCGATTTCCGCCATGGTCGACCATCCTGACAGGGTTTTTTCGTGGTTTCCCCCTGTCGTTCAGGTTGATACTGGGATGGTTCCTTAACAACAGGCCACGACCGACTCCTTCTCACCATCCAAAACACCTAATAAAATAACCTTCATCTCACCATCCCATCATCTCATTCATCATCCACCGACGTCAATAGATCGTAGCCACCAGTATAATGCGTCGTTAAAACCCAATTGAGAAGAAAAAAAAATTATGAATTAAAAAAATGTTGGTACAAATCGCAAGGTTTAGGCCTGGACGACATTTTTAACAAACATAACCTCTAAACTTTGCTCCAAGCCGAAACAATTCAATAAAGCTGGATTCACAATGCGAACTAATGATTAGTGATTAATGATTAACTAAAGTTGGCAGATACGGAATCAGTGTTGACGTTCACATTGTGTTTAATATTAGTGACTGACCTTGAAAGTTAACCAACTTTCAACTTTGGTATTAATCATTAGTTTCAATCATTAGTCCGACCAATCAGAAGTCGTGAATTCGAAACGACAAGAAGTCAATACAAAAGGAAGCTATCCCGCTCGATGAACCGCTCGTTTACAGCCTTCTAACATGTAGATTTCAATTTAAATCTGTCATCTTACGAAAGCTACGACTCATGAAAATTAATTCTTATTGTGAATGCTCAGTTTCTTAATTTTAGTATTTAGTATTAGTCACTAATCATTAGTTCGCATTGTGAATCCAGCTTTATATGTGAGTTAAAATACAATAAATTTGTCAGAGCTTGACTCTCTGAACTCATATCCAGGCAAAAAAGTTAAAAAAACAAATATGAAAAAAATGCACAACCATCTAGACTATTCATTGACATACAATTTCATACTAATTTTACTAATTACTAATCATACTAATTAGCGATAGGCCTAATTATAACATTATAGGCATATCACTAATTTAATTTGTGCATTTTGTATAATGATAAACTTCACATCTGATGTCGAGGGAAAGAAGTGATCATTGCCCAAGAAACTTGGTTCAAAGTGGAAGATATCAACATTCGTGTGTTTATACTGAAAGACTTTTATCTACGGCGGAAAATTATGGTCACAGACAGCGCAGTCCTGGTGTTGAAGATCATTAGTTTTAAATAATCGAAATGGGGTGGTAAGATCGCCCTTGTGGTGCCCCGTCCAAACGATCCCATCTTTCATCCTTAGCCTTAATTGGGGAACAATGATTTTGTATCAAGTTTCGATGTTATTAAAAAAAAAAGAAGAAATACTAATTATAATGGTGCCAAATGATTTTCCCAAAAATTGAAACGAATTAACAATAGGGTCTACATGTAGTGTAAATGTGGATGTCACCCAGTGTATACCCCCTCCCCATATGTCACACATTGTCACATGTTTGAGGACCCCCCCCCCTCAAGAATTAATTTCGCACGTCATTCATGAATAGACACTTAGAGACGATACAATTTCTTACTACAAAATCAATTTGATTAATAATTACATAAATATATGGCGTCTGTAACGTACCATAACACATATATAAAAAACATATATAAAACTATAAATTTGAATCAGAATAGTTATACAGAGATGATGACTGGTTGCAGAATACCGATCGATGAAGCGTGGAGATGAATCTCTTGTTAACACGGGAGACTAAACAATGCTGGAGGTGCCGAGAACGCTCCTGCAGTTCGGACAAGTATGCTTGTGGTCCTTACAGACACATAGAGGTACCCAGAAAAAAATAAGACACCCAACTGAAAAGAAAGAGCATGCGAGATCAGAAAATGTGTCAAGTCTCACACACTGCCTTTTCTTATACTGCCTACGCTACCTGTATACCTTTTTTTGTCTCAAGCTGGCCTTACATGAAGATTTTTGATTTTGATTTTTGATTTTTGATGCGATTTTCGAACCGCATGCGGTTGCGATGGAGGACGGTGCGTCGCGATTAAACAAAAGTGCTGCTGCTTAGTAGCAATTGACCATTGTAGATCGTCCGCCCTCGTGATGTCACAAAATATAAAAACCAATCAAGTGGACAGTGAAGCAGGGGAAAATAGGGAAATAACAAATCAAGGTAACTTAAATTGACCCTGCTTCGTATAAGTCACGCCCATCTACAATGGTCAATTCAAGCAAGTTTGTCAAAGAGATGGGCGTGTCTATAGTCTCCCGCGATTTTCGTGGCATGACTCAAGTACGTTGACTGTAATTTTATTGACTTCGCTGGTGTCTTCTCAATAATGATATTAACTATATAGAGACAAAACCTGATAAAAGAAGTTGTATGCACGTACGCAAATTAATCAATTATGGAATTATTTTGAAACAATTCATGCTAAAATCGACACAGCTGTTCTGGGTGAAGCAGTACGACGGCGACCTCAAGCAGATTTTACCTGAACCCAAGCTATACATCCGGCTGATCCGCATGCGATTCGCAGCGGGGCGAGTTAAAAGTTGAGTCGAGTTGAACTTGTGCGACAAAACCACGTACCATCACGTGGTCTTCGCTGATTGGTCAATAATTCAAAATGGCCGATATCGCTCTCGCATGCGGTTGCGTTATCGAATCGAGAATGTTCATGTAAGGCCAGCTTTAGAGAGAAATAGATGTATACCCAGAGAAAAATAAGGACCCACACTACATGCGAGATCAGAAAATGGGTCAAGTCTCACACACTGCCTTTTCTCATACTGCCTAAACTACCTGTATACCTTCTTTGTCTCACACTGCCTACGATATCGTTTCTCCAACTTCCCCCACTCTGCATCCCAGTTGGTCATATTTTGTCTTGCACAGCCTACCGACCCCCTACAGTGGGAATAAAATTCCCTCTATTGGTGGTAAATTCGAAAATTGAAATACTCGAATATCTCACTTCTTTGAAATTAGGCCCAAGTCGTTTTCTCAATGAGAAGAAAATAAGACAGTGATGGCCCAATTCTACCCAAGTCCAAAATATTCATCGGATCTTCGTTATTCAATTGCCACTTTGCATTAATTACAAAACTCCATTTCTCAAGTATTCTTTTGATCAATGTTCATTTGATTGATTGTGCAAGCATCATAATATTATAATGTATTGTTGGGTATCCCTTCATCACGTGATATGAATGCAGGTATTCGATATATTGCCGATTTAATTAATTCGATTAGTAGAACTTATATCATTTGATATAATTGATATATATTCGATATTGACATGCGCACACGGTCTACTTGCATACTGCTACGCTACAGCAGGAGTTTCATCCCCATTATAGGGGGCCGGTAGGTAGCGTAGGCATTACAAGACAAAATATGACCAATAGACCATTTCCGAAAAGAATAAGCCATCTAGCGGCGATCGTTTGAACTAGAACGGGATGTTATTACCCGAGCTCAAAAGTCCTATGCTGCCAATGCTATTTAGCACGTTTGATTTATATTATTGTGCGTTACAGTGAACGTATCAAGTTATAATATTTTTTTTTTTTTTTTTTTTATTGAACAAAATGACATAGACACACATATAAATAAATGAACAGTCACGTGATGTCCACAAAGCCCTAGAGAGCTTGACTGTGGATTATATACAGGAAAATAATAGAAAGAAAATTGTGTAATGCAATGGTTAAAAGTGAAAGAAACATTACAAGGTCGAACAAATACAAACTAAATCAAATATGTTAGAGAATGAACAAGAGGGAGTTGAACAGGGAAAGTGAATAATAAATATAATAAACAATGAGTGGAAAATTCGAAATAATGCGAACACTATGGAACACGTTTTATAGGCCTACCACACATTTACAGTCGAGCTGAGTAACCACTTCTTAATTTCTAATTTAATTGTCTTATATTTGTCCATATTTCTTAAATTTACTGGCATTCCATTGAATATAACCGGTACAGTATATTCAAGTCGTCTTTGTCCATATTTATTATTGTAATCGGGAATTTTGAAGTTGTTTAGGAGTCTTAATCTGGTATTTAAAGGGTGATCATTTATAATTTTGAACCTGTCATCAAAATAGAACTTCAAGATGAATTTATATTCAAATAATTTATCAACAGGTAAAACATTGCAGTATTCATAAATTGAATTTATATTATCCTTATTGATTATCTTGAATTGAGTAGGAGTTATGATTTTTAAAATTTTACTTTGAAGTGAACAGATTTGGTGTAAATGAGTGTCAGTCGCATTTCCCCATGCTAACAATCCATAAGAAATAATGGATTCCACCAATGCTATGTAAACAGTGCGCAATAAAGTGAAAGGTAGAATGTTTTTAAGAGTATATAGTTGAAAAGCGCAAGATCTGAGTTTACTACACAAACGGTCAGTATGAGGTCGCCATGTTGAATTTTTATCTATGGTTACACCCAAATAAACATATGTTGGAACAACTTCGATATTAAATATGCACCCTTCGCAACCAAGACCGCGGCTCATTTGGTGTAAGCATTCATAAGAATGATGCACAATTTTAATATCATTTACTTTATCTTTGTTGTGTGGGGAACATATATGCATGACTTTACTTTTTTCAGGATTTATAACTAAATTTTTGTCGTGGGTATATTTCAAAATATTTAAAAATGCTAACTGTAATTTATCTGTTGCTACATGTAAATCTCGATGTGAAGAAATCAAAATTGTATCGTCGGCGTACATGTACATCTGACAATTTGAAACATGATCCGCCATATCATTTACGTATATCAAATACAACATGGGACCCAAAATTGACCCTTGTGGCACACCGGTGAAAACTTGGCTCAACTTACTAAAATTTCCGCCAATTTGAGTTAGAATATATCTTTTTTCCAAATAACTTTTGAGCCATCCATGCAAAGGGCCACCTATTCCAACCTTTTCCAAAGCATTCAATAATTTACCGTGGTTAATCGTATCAAACGCTTTGGAAAAATCAATGAAAAGTACAAGTGTGTGGAGGTTATAATTTAATCTTGCATTAACATGGTCTGAAAATAAGGTTAGTAAATCGGAAGTGCTTTTAGCTTTTTGAAAACCAAATTGAAAAGGGTGTATAATTTTATAATGTTCTAGATATTTAGTTAATTTCATGGAAATGCAGCGTTCAAATATTTTTTCAATGACTGGCAATATGGCTATGGGTCTGTAATTACCTAGTTGTAAATGGTCTCCTTTTTTGTATATGGGCTTAATAATGGAAATTTTAAGTTTATCAGGCATTAGACTTTGTCGTATAGACAAATTAATGAATTTAGCAATGAGTGGGCTTATTGATACGGAAACAGTTTTTAAATCTTTTACACTTATTTTGTCTAGTCCGGGTTGCTTATTTTCATTCATATCGAATATTATATTTTTTATAAATTCTGCATTAAAGAGAGGTAAGAATAATGATTGATTAGACGAGTTAGTTAAGTTTTGTGTTGAAGTTTTAATATCGCACTCATGTTTAATGTTAGTTATATCCTCTACAAAAGAATTTACGAATTTATTAGCCAAGACTTCATGCGAAAAATGTTTACCTAAATGTTTATTTATGATTTCAATAACCGATTGCTTTTTCTTTTTTCCAATTATATTATTTATAGTCTGCCATGTGTCTTTAACGCTGTTTTTACTCTTTTGAAGTTCATTTTTGTAAAAATTTATTTTAGATTTAATTATTTGATAATTGACTTGCCTTCGGAATTTTTTATAATTTTCTAGCAAAACACTCCTGTACGTATTTTTACAATTCTTCCACTTTTTAAACAATTTATCTCGCTGTAAACATAGTTCAAGTAACTCATTGTTCATCCACTCCTTCCGCGGCTTGTTTTTACGCAATGAATTGTATTGCTTAAATGAAGAAAGATCATAACACTCTTTAAATACGCTTTCAATTTTATCATATATGTCAACAGGGTTTTCAATAGATGAATAATTATTCCAATTCACAGATTGTAATTTTCGAACATACTTGATTTTGTCTAAACAGATATGATAATTAGTGGAAAACTCTTCAAGTGGATCATTCGAGTCATCTTCAAATATAATGTCGGCAGCAATTAAATAATGATCTGATATTTTAGTTGTATATATGACCGAATTAATCTGATTTGCTTTACTTCTTATATGATAGTATAGTTTCAACATTTATATGTTTACTATATACTGAGAGATTTACACACTGTCAGAGTGAGTGAGATGAGAGATAATGCAAGTTATATATCTTAATGTTTTACCTTAAACTCTGTGTATAAGAGGGCCGACTTTTTGAACAGTACTAAAACTCCCAGAATGCAATACCAGCGATCTCGGCTGCTAGGAGGCGGGACGCGCCTGCGCATTGAATTATGAAAATGGTCTATCAGGTGGTGGTGGTGGTGGTGTTCATTTCTCGAGCCTTTTTTCGAGGAAATCGGTACACAATTTACATATTCACGTATTATTACATTTTTTTTTATCATTACAAATTTACAATTCACATAATTATTTACATACGAGGGGCCGAGTTGTTAACACACTGGACCGTCATTCAGAGGACCGGGCTTCGAATCCCGCTATTGTCGACCATCCTGACAGTTTTTTTTTTTGTGGTTTCTCTCTAACGTTCAGGTCAATACTGTGATGGTCCCTTAACAACAGGCCACGACCGAGACTCCTTTCCACTATCCACAAACACTCAATGAAATCACCTATTATCTCATCATACCATAATCTCAAATATCATTCACCGACGCCACTAGATCGTGGTCATCAGCACAGTACGTTGTTGAACCCAATATAAATGAATACATAAACTAGTATTCGTTCATCCAGTGGATATATACTCACTGATAGCGAAAGCCAATACCCATAACAAAGTAGTCGCTGAAATATAATCTTCTACGGCCGTTGTTACTTGAGACTGACAGTAGGGGCATTTGAACTGCACACTGTTCTTTGTCCAGAATTCCCCTGGAACGTGAATAAAACACAGGATACAGCAGTGCGATTGTAAATGTATGCTACATTCTGGATGCGTTTCGAAACCTAAAGTGGATTTCCATGGACGCGAATTTCGCGTCGCTTAGCGAAAGCGAATTCGCGTTGCTAACTTTTGGCAGACATTTTGAAAATTCGGCCAATCGGTGACAACAGCGACACGAGCGACGAAAGTTGAACAAAATTCAATATTTTTGCATACGCTGAGCGATTTCGCCGGAAGTAGGCTAGGGTTCCTAATAAATATCTCAGGACCGCGTACTGCATCCGGCGAGATATCGATTTATCGAAACTCGATCTCCAAACTCAAAAGTGTGACAGCCAATTGCAACAACTCATTTTCCCGCAAGAACGAAGTTGATTGAGCTTTGAAATTCTACCGATGGAGTGCTGAACTCGGACGAACTGTACCTCATCAGTTTACCGCTAGACGTCGCACCACCACGCGAATTTAAAATGGCGACGTGTTTTCGGTAAGCGAATTCGCTTTTGCTACGCGACGCGAAATTCGCGTCCATGGAAAACTTACTTTACTGGTTGTGTTGGGAAAGTCACTTCTAAAAGCCTCTTTACATGTTGCCTACCGGCTTGATTGCAGACGTTCGGGGCCCAAGTTGGCAACGGGAAACCAATCATCGTATTGACTTACAGTTTTCTGTTAGATGATCACTAGTATTCAATACGAGCTCGTACGAAGAACTTTAGTTCGTGGTATGTAACAAACCCTTTCAAAATAATTGTCAAATATCAACATGTTTATACCTGCTTTTCATTGTTTTTACGATTTTTTTTTAGAGTAATTCAATAGAAAAATATGATTTTTAGTGAACGTGGAGGCACAGATATACTCATTGTTGTTTCATTGCAGAAATAATTAGATTGATTGGTTCTACCGTTTACCCACCATGTGTTGGAAGCTGAAGGCTTGCATTGGCGCTTTTTGTCCTGTTTTATTCGAAAAATTACGAAAAATTATGAAAAATTATGAGAGAATGACATTTGTTCGAAGTTGGAACTTTAGATACCAGAGTGCAGTACATAACAGACCATGACGTCATTTTTCCCTGCGCGAGCAAATATGCGCGAACCCGTCCAAATAGCCCGAGTGAAAGGGCAGTATAAGAAAAGAATGAATAAAGAAGGCATGTGGTTGAACCGTTTCAGCGTGAATCGGTTTGCCTAAACCATTTCCCGACCTTGTAATATACGTCTTCCATTTTAGGTTGACCACAAGTGTAGGCCTACTCATCTTGGATGCTTCTTTGATTGGAGAACAGTGTTTCTTGCATTACTCTTTTAAAAATGAGAGTTAATCACAGTTAACAATTTGTAAAGATCTACAATTACTTGAAATTTGTAGTGTACTTACTTGGTGGTTTCTGCATCATAGACATCCTGTAGCAGAACCTGGCAGTGGATCTGAACTATATGAAAGACTGACAGTATGTGTAAATGATAACAAAACTTTGTATCGTGTTAATATAAACTATAATTTTCAATTATGATTAAAATCATTGACATAATCAACTTTGAAACTGGTCCTACTTTCATAATCTTCTTTAATTTTTGTATTTTCTACGCCTTGTATAACTATCATCGTTGTATGCTACATCAACGTCCATTGGATAGTCCTCGCAAGCACAAGAGCTTGAAAAGATCATCCAGGGGGCGGTGGCTCCAAATACAGACCATGGTCCCCTCGATCTCCACCAAGTGGGTAGAGAGAGCCCAGATACTCAAAGAAGAGAGCGGTCAAGTTGAAGACTGTTTTCTATTGGCTACTGAAATATCTCTCGCATGGACGTCATTTTCTGTCCAGAACGTGTGCTAGACTCAAGACTGCATTACATAGGTTAGGAAACAACTTCGATAGGAAGTTCTGGGCCCAGATCCACAAATAATTTTATCTCTTAGCACGTTTTAAGTTAATATTCACGAAAAGGTTCAGGCAAAAGTTCTAAGAATAGGCCTATGAAGAATAGCATTAACAACAATAGCATTAACCACAATTCTATTTTTAGACACATTCGGACAAGAAAATGTCCGAAAACAGTCTTCTTGATTACAATATGTCATTAAAATTCACATTGAAGAATCTTAAAATTCAATGTGGCTCTGATATTTGGCGTCACCAAGTGGGTAATTGTGGTTAATGCTATTACCCACTTGGTGACGTCAAATATCAGAGCCACATCGAGTTTTAAGATTCTTCAATGTGAATTTTAATGACATATTGTAATCAAGAAGACTGTTTTCGGACATTTCTTGTCCGAATGTGTCTAAAAATAGAATTGTGGTTAATGCTGTGGTGAGTTATCACCGGTCCCGACCCCTGGTTTTAGATGGAGATAAAACACTCACCTCGCAACTAATTTCGATGATTTTGAAGATTTCGCTCACTCAGATTAGTATTCAATTAGTATATATTTACAAGATCAAAAATGAAAATCTAGAGGTTGGGAGTAGAGACACGATCCTGTTCACGAATATAATGTTCAATATTAGATCCTAACCTAACAGTCAAAGAGGTTATTTCACTGAATTTCAAAGAATTTCAACTGACAGCTGACAGAATTAACGGTAAACAAAATGCAAAGCCTTCTTGATGATCACGATCACTATCAAGAAGTTAAAAACGTGAAAACATAAAAGTATGTGAAACATTTCATTCATTCATTTTGATTTTGAATTAGGAAACAAGTATATATTTGATGTTCATATCGCGTTACTACAAACTAATTGACATGCAGCTCTTTGCACACGTCGGTTGACAGTCCCTGGCATCTTATTTACTAACTGGTGAGTTCACGGCACTTTTTGATTGACAAGAAAATAGTAAACTGAAAATGTAATATTCCTTTATTTTCTATTATCACTCTTATTGTTAACATTTAACAGCAGCTTCTGTCGGGACGGTCACTCGTCGAGGTTCTCACAAGCGACACTGACGGTCGTCAATGCTCGTGACCGCACGTCGTGTTACCGTGGTCGGGAACAGGATCGTCTTCTTGCGCATGCGTATGCCCGACTGTAATAAGAGAAATTCGTGATTTAAAGTAAAGTGGCTGTCATCTGGTGGCGTTTTAGTGAACTGGGCGGAGGCAGATACTTTCATATTATATACAAATTAATTAATGTGTAATTACAATATTAAATACAAAATTGAAATTACCTAAATTATGAATTATTAAAATAGCAATATTAATTACAAATATAATGTGTGTAAGCATACAACAACATGACATCTAGGCCTGACTGCCTCCGGACGGCCAATCACCCACTTCGACAGTGCTGCCACCTGGTTAGCTTTTACGAGTTTTACTTCATTTCCATTGGGTTTTGCTTTTTTGACACAAGTATTTTGGCACACCACTGTCACCATGCTCTTGTCGAGTGTGAACAAGTCAGGATTATTCGCGAATCTGAGAAATAAACCACCAATGACAATGGAAATACCTATGACTATCAATAACGTAACGGGATAAGCAACATGGCGCTTTCCTTTCGCACCATGCGTATGTCAAAGGGATGCCGCCTCACAAATGTTATGATGATTTGCTGGTATTATTGTATGTTGATCTATACAATTAATAGATGTAATGCAATCTGTGAATTCAGCTCTTCCCAACTGCATTAAGCAATATTGGAATACAATTCATTTGAATTGGCCAATCTAAATTTAAAATACGTCTGTAAAAGCATTTAGACTCCAAGTCAAAAGCCCTACTGCTATATTTACCATTTGATAACTGAATAATTACTCATCATCTACGAGAAAGATCAGAAACAATGCAAGTATACAACTATGTAGTATGAACCATACATTGAAATACGGGCCTAATACGTACGATTTTATTTGAAATTGTGAATCTCACAAATGTACACGAAAGCGCTGTTTCCATAATGGTGAAAACGGCCTGATGTTTTTTTATTTTTTTTCATTGAGTTTTAACGACGCACTGTAATGATTACTAAGATCTATTGGCGTCGAATGAATAATTAATGAGATGATGGGATGATGAGATGAAGGTTCTTATGGGTAGTGGGAAGGATAGTGGGAAGGAAGCGGTCGTGGCCTATATTATAGGAACCATCCCGGCATTAGTCTAGACTACAGAAGGAAACCACGAAAAAAAAACCTGTAAAGATGGACGGTGGCAGGGATCGAACCGGGTGCGATATGTCTCTTCACCTCCCGAATCACACGAAGCAAGTGCGCTAACCACTCAGCTACTGTGCCGGTGGCCTAATGTTGAAAGGATAGGACTTACGCCATGTTGCTTATCCCGTTACGTTATTGATAGTCATAGGAAATACTCACGGAATATTTTGAACAAGAGCGTAATGAAGAAACCAATCAGCACGAAGATGACGTTGCAAATGCCTTTCACATGAGTCTCGTGGCCCTCTCTCTGCAGAACTTCGAAACACACGACGTAGATGAGCGTCCCTCCTGCCAGACCCTGCAGGATGACGGTCACCTGGAACAACAGACGGGATACAGGAATACACTCCAGCTTGGGGTGCAAGTCAGGAGAGGGTAGTATGTTGGAGAGTCCATCTGAGATGATGCGAGACTTGAGATGGCAGGAATTGGAAATACGAAAAAAGGAGGATCGTTTATGTAATTTCTTCAGGGTAATGGAGGGAGAGGGGAGATAGGGGGAGCTGTATGAGTTGATTGAAAGGAATAAGTCAGGGTATGAAGGTGGGCGAGGTCATGATAGAGCAGTAGTTATGAAGGGGGCTAGATTAGATGTCGGTAAATTCTCTTTCTTGGATAGGACAGATAGGGACTGGAATGGGCTTAGTAGAAGGGTCCCCTTTTGAAGGGGATGAAATTAGGTTAAAGTTATTCCGTCAGAAGGTTAGGGAGATGGTGGGATAGGGATAGTTAGGGATCTTGCCACCACGCATTCAAACGCAATTGTAAGAGCCTTAATAATAATAATAATAATAATTTTTTTTCTTATTGCTTCCAAATAAAAGCGTTACAACAATAAAGGTACTCTTGTGAGGTTCCACGAAACCCTCATGGGGTTTATCTGTGGAGATATATAATAACAATTACCTTAAATATAATGCAATGAAAAAATAAATGATAATATATATAAATAATATATATATCTCAAACCCAGATAAACAATTAAATTGGGCCAGGGGGTGTTTCCACCAGTTTTTCTAGGGCAGACTTCTCATATCAATCGGTTCCTGCCAGTTCCGACATATATATATATATATATATATATATATATATATATATATATATATATATATATATATATATATATATATATATATATATATATATATATATATATTATATTATATATTTATTTATATATATATTATATATATATATATATATATATATATATATATATATATATATATATATATATATATATATATATATATATATATATATATATATTATATATATTATATTATATATTTATTTATATATATATTATATATATATATATATATATATATATATATATATATATATATATATATATATATATATATATATATATATATATATATATATATATATTTATATTATGAATGATATAAAAAAAAATTATATATAAAATAAATGAATAATGATAATAATAATAATAATAACAGTGGCGTTACCGGCGAGTCCAAGTTGGCGTGTACAGTCCCGGACTTGCTCGGCTCGGTCACAATGAAGATCCCGATCACAATCCCGACGGGAGAGACGAGACTGTACGTCAGCATGTAGAGGTAAATCACGGCCAGCCTGGTCTGTGTCAGCACCAAGTCCAGACCGATACAGAAGGCTATGGCGTACTTGTGAGCAGCGATAGACAGGTAGAGGAACAGGACGTCGTTAATCTCTTCCTGAAGGAATAACAGGGAATAAAGAGGAATGATAGTCTGATTACGTCAGCACCAAGTCCAGACCGATACAGAAGGCTATGGCGTACTTGTGAGCAGCGATAGACAGGTACAGGAAGAGGACGTCGTTAATCTCTTCCTGAGGGAATAACGGGGAATAAAGAGGAATGATAGTCTGATTATGTCAGCACCAAGTCCAGACCGATACAGAAGGCTATGGCGTACTTGTGAGCAGCGATAGACAGGTAGAGGAACAGGACGTCGTTAATCTCTTCCTGAAGGAATAACAGGGAATAAAGAGGAATGATAGTCTGATTACGTCAGCACCAAGTCCAAGCCGATACAGAAGGCTATGGCGTACTTGTGAGCAGCGATAGACAGGTAGAGGAACAGGACGTCGTTAATCTCTTCCTGAAGGAATAACAGGGAATAAAGAGGAATGATAGTCTGATTACGTCAGCACCAAGTCCAGACCGATACAGAAGGCTATGGCGTACTTGTGAGCAGCGATAGACAGGTAGAGGAAGAGGACGTCGTTAATCTCTTCCTGAAGGAATAACAGGGAATAAAGAAGAATGATAGTCTGATTACGTCAGCACCAAGTCCAGACTGATACAGAAGGCTATGACGTACTTGTGAGCAGCGATAGACAGGTACAGGAAGAGGACGTCGTTAATCTCTTCCTGAAGGAATAACAGGGAATAGAGAGGAATAAAGAGGAATATTAGTCAATATGAATGGTTTGTGTCAGCACTAAGTCCGAAAGCCAATGCAGAGAGCGTACTGTGAGCAGCGATAGACAATTAGAGGAACAGCACGTCGTTAGCCTCTTCCTGAGGGAATAACAGGGAATAAAGAGGAATAATAGTTTGGTCTGTTTGGTATGAGGTCCAGATCGATACAGAAGGCTATGGCGTACTTGAGAGCAGCGATAGACAATTAGAGGAACAGCACGTCGTTAGCCTCTTCCTGAGGGAATAACAGGGAATAAAGAGGAATGGTAGTTTGGTCTGTTTGGTATGAGGTCCAGACCGATACAGAAGGCTATAGAGTACTTGTGTGTAGCGATAGAGAGGTACAAGAACACGTCGTTAATCTCTTCCTGAAGGAATAACAGGGAATAAAGAGGAATGGTAGTTAATATGGAGACCACGTCTTGTACCGGCACTTGTAGCTCAGTTGTTAATTCACTCGCTCCATATAGTGAGAAAGTAGGGTAGATAGGCCTTCGGCTCGATCCCCGCCACCGTCCATCTCTACAAAGGTTTTACGTGGTTTACTTCAGTATACTAAAGTATGATGCTGGGATGGTTCCTGTCATATAGACAATGATCTCTTCCTTTCCACTATCCTTCCTATCATCTCAAATATCCCGCATATATCATCATCCCATCAACTCATTAATCATCCAATCGAGGCCAATAGATCACACTTATCATTACAGTCGTGGAACACAATTTCACTCTGTAGAGCTTATCACTCTTAGGCCCAGTATTACCACGGCCAGTTAGTATTTATCTGACAGTTGGTGAAAACAAATACCACAGGTAACCATGGTGATAGCAAGCTTGAACTGTCAGATAAAGGCTAACTGGACTTGGTAATACTGGGTCTTGGGCCCGGTATTACCACGGCCAGTTAGTATTTATCTGACAGTTGGTGAAAACAAATAGCATAGGTAACCATGGTGATAACAAGCTTGAACTGTCAGATAAAGGCTAACTGGACTTGGTAATACCGGGCCTTACACGGATTTCCCTTTCTTTATCAATTTTGTTTTTTGTCTTTGTGATTATTATGTAATTGTTGGAGGGGAAAATAATTTGTTTGAATTGAATTAATATGAACAAAAAGTAATATCACGGCTTGACAATTAGATTAAGAGTCCATTATGGGAGTCGATTTAGAGAAATATCAGTTTTTTGATGATAACTTTAGAACGGTATGAGATATCAAAATTCTATTACAAGAGAAACACAGATAATTAAAATGAAATTCGTGTATAATGAAATTTGTCCTTCAGTATCCGGCTCTTTTTTCTGACTCGTGACATATACATTACTCGATTCTGTTTATGTTTCAATACAGAATCGTTAATGCCCACGTCATGACTCATAGTACCTGGAGGACAATGTTTTCTTCCAATTCATAAAATTGTGATGTGATTACTAGTTTCCTATCAAATGAGAAAAATAAATATTGTCATTATTTATTAAAATCTTATACCTTGGTTTGTGACGTTTTTTCAATAATTTAACAATATCCAACTCAGAAGAGAAGAATCCCGAGATTCCTTAAAATAGACTCCAACCTTTAATAAAATGAAATTAGAAATTAAAATGGCTTGAAGATGATATAATTTATAACTATTTAAGTCATGTCACAAACTGTCAAGCGTATACAGCTAAAAATACATACCTATTTTTCAGCTGTATACGCTTGACAGTTATGCGACATGACTTGACTAGTTATAAATTATATCATGTTGAAGCTATTATAATCATCTGTGTTTCTCAATGTTGTACAACTGTCTACTTTTCCTCGCCACTTGGTGTAACTTGATTCCTTGAAATTAATAGTAATCAAAGATACCTTACACTTTGTAAGTAGAATGTAACAAATCAGTCAATGTTCTTCTTTTCTCTCTTTACTTTAACTACTTTATTACTTTTAATGTTTGAGAAATACGTCCGAAATTTGGAATTGTACTTAATATATTCACTATTTTAACCCATAGTTAAACCTTTTTTGAAGGGCTTTGTGGATGTTTTTTTATTGTAATTGTGTTTGTCTTTCTGTATCAGTGTATTTGATCAATAATAAAAAAATTAAACAAAATCTTGAAGCTATTATAATTATCTGTGTTTCCTTCAAATTAGAATTTTGATATCTCATACCTTTCAAAAGTTATCATCAAAAAACTGATATTTCTCTAAAGTCCGGTATTACCAAGTCTAGTTAGCAGTTATCTAACAGTTGGTGGAAACAAATATCCCAGGTAACCATGGTCATAACAACTTTTATCTGCCAGTTGGAGCTACTCCCACGTTGGTAATACCGGGCCTTAATCAACTCCCATGGAGAATAAACTATATAACTAGGATTTCCAATTGTCAACGTGTTAGGCCCAGTATTACCACGGCCAGTTAGTATTTATCTGAGAGTTGGTGAAAACAAATAGCACAGGTAACCATGGTGATAACAAGTTTTAACTGTCAGATAAAGACCAACTGGACTTGGTAATACCGGACCTTAGTGGATTAACTTGTTATCACCATTGGTTACATATGTTATTTTTGTACCTTTAATTAATAGTTAGTGGATTAGTACCCTAAGGCCCGGTTTTACGAAACTGGATTAAGCAATAGTTAGTGGATTAACTTGTTATCACCATTGGTTACATATGTTATTTGTCCATTGGTTACATATGTTATGTTCGCACCTTTAATTATTAGTTAGTGGATTAGCACCCTAACTAAGATTGGTAAAACCGGGCCTAACTAAGATTGGTAAAACCGGGCCTAAGTGTTGTTCTAAGTGTTACCTCTATGCCTATAGCGAGGCCCTCAAAAATGTCGTGAAAAGATAACGCCACTATTGTTATCAAGCCGGAGAGCGGGTTAGCAGTTACAGTGGCGTGCGAATCTCTGTGTGCGCTTAACACTTGTGGAGCTGCCAGTGGATCCTGCAACATACAAGAATGATGACTATACTTGTTTCCACAGAAGGAGGATGTCGTCTATCGACAAGATGATATAGTACAGACTTTGTTGGACGAACTTTAGCGAGGATTCAATTTGACGTGCTGAAAAAAAATGGTGTTCGTTTTTATGTTGTTTTTTTATGTTTTTTTGTCGTTTCTCCAAAGGTCAAACGGCTACAGCTATCAACTTCAAACTTTTTTTCACTATGGTTCCTGATCTGACTTAGATCTGTATAGTTTTGTGGCAATATTGGATGTTAACTTTTTTTTATGAATTTTAGAAATTTCAAAAATATCCAAAAATTATCACGAATACGGCGGAAAAAAAAATTTATTTCCTAAAAAAATGAAATTTTGCGTGAACTTGGGTTACATTTTGATACACATTTCTGAAAACTTTCAGCTTGATCAGGTGAGCCATTTTGAAGAAAAACCATAAAATGTGCTAAATTGGTACCACTCGAAGCAGTTTTTACCCATTTCTTACTTGAATGTCATCCAATTGGCGAATGTAGGCAAAATTTAGGCCATAAAAGTCGACATACTATTACTATCCACTCGTCTAACAACGCATATATGGCGTTTTAATACAATATCATAATGCTGTAAGTCTTTTGGCCTAAAATACTGATTTTTAATAATAATTAAAGTTTAGATAACATTATATGGACCTATTAAATAATATATATTCCACATAGGCCTTATAGGCCGGAATTACCAAGTACAGTTAGCCTTCAACTGACACTTCAAACTTGTTATCACCATGGTTACACTGCTATTTGTTTTCACCAACTCTCAGATAAATACTAACTGGACTTGGTAATACCGGGCCATAGTATAATATTTAATATATATATATATATATATATATATATATATATATATATATATATATATATATATATATATATATATATATATATATATATATATATATATATATATATATATATATATATATATATATATATATATATATATATATATATATATATATATATATATATATATATATATATATATATATATATATATATATATATATATATATATATATATATATATATATATATATATATATATATATATATATATATATATATATATATATATATATATATATATATATATATATATATATATATATATATATATATATATATATATATATATATATATATATATATATATATATATATATATATATATATATATATATATATATATATATATATATATATATATATATATATATATATATATATATATATATATATATATATATATATATATATATATATATATATATATATATATATATATATATATATATATATATATATATATATATATATATATATATATATATATATATATATATATATATATAGTATATGTTTTGGTATATAGTTCCTTACAAGATCAACACAATGTGAGTTGTACAAACGACTGCTAATAAATACAAATACAAATACAAATACAAATGCAAATATATTTTTTCTCACCATAGATGTCAAGATTGCTGGATTGGTTTGGGAAATATAAGAAAAAAACTGTGGGAACAAGCTATTTTGCTACCGGCATTTTTTTTTAATGGAATATTTTCAATTATTCTATAATGTTGAATGATGGACTACCAGATTTATTTTCTACATTATATCCTAAAATTTGGGCTGCCAATTTGTTTTGATACTTTTTTTTAAAATACTCTATCTGGAGTAGGCCCAAGTCCTATAGAACTACCGGTACTTTGGAATGAATGAATGAATGCATGAATGCATGAATGAATGAATGGATGCATGAATGCATGAATGCATGAATGCATGAATGCATGAATGCATGAATGCATGAATGAATGAATGAATGAATGAATGAATGAATGAATGAATGAATGAATGAATGAATGAATGAATGAATGAATGAATGAATGAATGAATGAATGAATGAATGAATGAATGAATGAATGAATGAATGAATGAATGAATGAATGAATGAATGAATGAATGAATGAATGAATGAATGAATGAATGAATGAATGAATGAATGAATGAATGAATGAATGAATGAATGAATGAATGAATGAATGAATGAATGAATGAATGAATGAATGAATGAATGAATGAATGAATGAATGAATGAATGAATGAATGAATGAATGAATGAATGAATGAATGAATGAATGAATGAATGAATGAATGAATGAATGAATGAATGAATGAATGAATGAATGAATGAATGAATGAATGAATGAATGAATGAATGAATGAATGAAGGAATGAATGAATTATTAATTTATTTATTTATTTATTCATTTATTATCATTGGGGTTTTAATGCGCATCTATAGAGGTCATTTGAAAAAATGCATTTATGCAAGATTGACCATTTTCTATAGTTTTTTTTCGATCGATCCATCATAAATTACGAGTCTAGACGAGTATAAAACTAGAATATAATATCCAGAGTTTTACCTTCGGTTCCGTACCCTTGTTGTGATTGTGCCCGTCCGGGTGTCGAAGTCGCGTCCCCGACGCAGTCATACAGGTGCACGGAAACAAAGAGCCGCGTACGTGACGCGTAAAACGACGTGACCGTGACTCCTGTACGTCCGTCCCGCCCTCGACACTACTGATCTGGAACAATAGGGAAGATTGGGGATGATGGGAAGACATCTGGACCCTTATTCTCGAGATGAGATTATGAGATGAGATGAGATTATTATGCTATGGTATTTTCGTAGCATTTTCAGTGAGATTACCAGAATTTCACCTGAATAATCTCATCCTATAATCTCATAATCTCGAGAATAAGGGTCCTATACTAGATTTTTCAACATATCTTTTACGATATTTAGTCAATTTTGAAGGTTTCTCGCCATTCTCGCCACTCGATTACATATTGGGCACAATCACCATGTATTTTGCAGAAGCGATATTCTCTCCCGGTTACAACCTTCCTGGGGATTCATCAACTGCACTAAAAATAAACTGACTCAAATTTCGGCAGACCCAAAAATCGACTGACTGTACTTAAAAACTCTTCCCCTCTACAAATTTTCACTACCCACTGAATGTTCTATGGGCTGTTTAATGATGGTTAAAGTTAGGGAGGTAAGGTTTGTGTCAAATTTAATCTCTGACGAAAAGGAGCCAAGCCTTCCATTTTAACTTCTGTACAGATTGCTCAAGAAATAGGAGTTCAGATCAATTGGTTTTAAGTACACTTTATTTTTAGTGCAGTTGATTTTCAGGTCAGATTGTTTTTAGTACAGTTGGTATTAGGTACAGTTGGTACCTTATTGGGCACATCTAACATATATTTTGTTGAATTTTGTTTTCGCTTCCCGGTAAAGCATCCCTGGGTATTGATCAAAAAGTAGAAGCTCAGATCACTCAATTTTGAGTACAGTTATTTTTTAGTACAGTTGGTACCTCCTCAGCATTCCTCACCTCCTTCTCTTCCTTAGCTCCCTGCTTCTTCCTCTGACTCCGTGAATACCATTCGATAAACATGTGCATCATCTCGTCAAAAATGTACACGAAAAAAAAACCACAGCACGTCAATATATCACTAATTGGCATCTTCTCATCTTTTGCCCAATTATATCCCTTCTTTTCCAGTAATTTCAATTTCTCCCTCATTTCGGGCATCAGGTGCAGAAAAGCCACTCCGATCAGGGTGCCGCCACTGAAACAAATCACCGACGAGATGAAGCAGCGGACTTTGGGCGTGCTGAAGATGCCTTTGCTGTTGAACCACTTGACGATGTGGTGCGGTAAAATGCCGCAGAACAAACTGATTGCGGCGATCAGGACGAGGGCGAGGATCTTGGCCAGGACCAAGGTCAAAGTCATTGTTTTTATTTGAGGTGTGAAATATCAACAGTCGTTACTATAGATACAGAAGGAATTGGGTGATATTTTTATAATATGTTCTCAACAATATGGAGCATGTTATTATTCTCATTCATTCATTCTTTATTAAAACTGATTTGCATTATACAATACAGTGTCCGAGTTTCTCTTTTCAGCAATTAAGACTAATTATAGCTAAGAAAATGATAGTTAAAAGGTAGCCATATAGCATGAAAATTATTTTTGGCCCAAAATTTTTTTTTTTTTCAAGTTTTGTTAACGATTATTTGAAAAATTTGTGACCGCAACTCATGTTTTTTTTTATATATTTCAAGATTTGAATGCAACACAGACGGTAATGCGTAATTGAAACTTCAGGTACGTTTTCCCAAGAACTACGTTTTCTCTGACTTGTCACAACATAACTCAAAAACTACCGGTCCGATTTGAAAAATTTTGGTTTCAGAATGCGTATTTTAATTGTCATTATCTTGCAGAGCAAATTTATGGAAATAATCAGTACATATGAATATCCAGGTGTGAATGGGTGGCCTCAAAATCATATATAATCTATATTAGATTTGAAATGATCGATTATATAACTAAAATTTGTAATAGATTTTTTTCTGGAGGTTCACAAGATAACAGTGTGTATATGACAAACAATATACACTAAAATTCAACAAGATTGATGAATTTTCTAATTTTAAACCTTGTGGCTTCATGTTTTGTTTTTTTGAAAAAACATGGCAATACTCAAATTATATCAAAATTATTATTTTAATATTTTTCTGATTTTTTTTTTCAGATTATGTGTGAGCAATAGAATGATGGATATAGTGTGCAAGTTTCAATGATTTAGTCCTATGGTGTTTGGTTGAGCGGGAAATAATTTTTGCATTTAGTCATAATTATCCTATTCCATATACTAATTGAACCGGCACAAAATAACCCCGTCGTTGACGCGCCGTAAAACCATGATATTCATTCATTCATTCATTCCATGCTATGGCTATATACCCCCTTAACAATACATAATAGAATAACTAGGCCTATGATAGAATAATACATGTCCAATCTAATTTCACGTCTTAATTTTATCAGCTAATTTTTTACAGATTTACACATGATACAAATATTGGATATATAGGAGAATAAAAATAAATAGACAGAAACCGATTTGATTTGTCTATATTGGGTTTACGATCTATTTGAGTCGGTGAATGTTAAATGAGATGGTGAGAAAATGGGTGATATACCAGGTGTGTGGGAAGGAGTCGAGAATCATCCCAGTATTTTTTTTTCATTTTTTTTTTATTACACATTAAATCACACTTCATACAGAATCCACATAAGTATTTGAGCTCCCAGTGAGGAAGAAAATAAAATAAAAAATAAAACAAAATTACATCTTGTAACCGTCGTGTCTTCTAATGAATGAAGTTATCAAAACACATATTGCCTAAAAAAAAATACATTCAATTCAGTCCTTTATTATTGTAAATTATAAAAAAACATTCTGATTAATTTTTTGAATTGATTCATCTTAATTACAATTTCAATATTTTCAGGCACATCATTATATAAATGCACAGCTTTGGTTATAATTATTTTTAATTATTGAAATATTTCTTATAATTGACTGTTGATAATTATGGAAAGTCTCTATGATAAAACGGTACGTACAAGTAGTCCTACTTGAAACAACATAAAAAATTAATCAGAAGTAGGAAATTATTGGGAGTCAAGTCCAAGTTGAACCCCTCGCTTTGAAAGTGGGTGGAGTAGGGGTTGTGGGTCTGAAGTCTCATAAATCTAGTCGCTATTATATAATATGCCATGTTTTTCACTACGGTATTGGATTATAAAATAAAGGCAATGATATTGGACCTGGACAGGTGATCACACACCTAAGCAAATGGTTGTAGGGATTATGACAAAAATGGAATGGAAAAAATGAATTTCATAATTTTTTAATAATAATACAAAAATGGATTAGGATATTCCAAGATTGCAGACCTACAAACCAACGCAACCCTCAATACAACTTGGAATATCCCATCTCGCCAACTTGCGCAATGCGCAGTCGCATGGTCGCATATGCGAAAGGAGATCCACTTTGTTGACATTTTGCGTGAAGTAAGATGTCAACTAATTCTTAATTACTAGGCCTAAGCATTGCGTTGATAGGTGAATTCACATTGATTGAAAAGACGAAGTTGGGAAGGTTTGTCCACTAATTCCTTTTTATTTGGCTCGTTTTCTTGTACGAGTAGGCCTGGGAGCAGCTAAATATACTTTGCCGCTGTTTTCAAAAGTGAGGTTAGAGTGTCTGTAATTTTATCATTGAGATTGATTGTATGCAATTTTTATAATACTAGGCTTTCATGATGGAGCCAGAAGCAGAGAGTGTAGTGGAGCCGATAGAAGTTCAAAAGAAAGAAGTTAGACGTCGAAAGAAACAATTATACCGAGCATTGAGACGACAAATGGAGTTCTATTTCAGCGATGCGAATCTGACCAAGAATCGCATCATGGGTCAACGTGTTCTTGAGGATCCCAGTAAGTAATTCAGGCCTAGCCTGTAGGACTGACTGTATGTGTTGTGCTTATATTTGAGTTGATCGAATCCTACTGAGACTAGCTCAGTTGAATGCAAGCATTCAATATATTAACAAATTCATTAAACTTGATCCTTCAATCTTTGGAAATCAAGCAGAGTCAATATCATGACTTTTTCTAGGCGCACATTGATTTTGCTGTGTTTATAAAACACTAAATATAGCCTAATACCTACTGGCATCTACTGGTATGCTCACTATGAAAAAAATATTGAAAGAGTGTTAGGAGAGTGAAGAAAAGTTGAAAGACCACAAGGTGGATGATTGAACCAGATATATTATGAATATGTGGAAAGATGTACGAGAGAAAAAACCTGTGTGTGCCGCGAAGGATGAGAGCACTCCAATAGAGGTTGAGGATGTTGATGAAGAGGATCAACAGGCCCTAGAGGCCTATATATATAGGCTCAATGGTTATTTACACTGTAACCTGACCTTGCTGGAACTAGGACCTGTCCTCATATTAGGCCTAGGCCTACCCTAAGGCCTGAGTATTTATTATCATTTTTAATCAATTCCTAAAGAATTTGAAATCCCTCGAGTGATCAATATTTCTGTACCGTTAAGTTAATAGTAGGGCCAATTGAGTTTCAAATTTGGCGTAAAGATCAATTTACTATTGTTGCAGACGTTGATCTTTCGTTGTTCTTGACTTTCAACCTAATCCGAGCACTCACGAAGAACGTTGATGATATTGTCAAGGCCTTGAAGAAGTCTGAGATGCTCGCGGTTACAGAAGATGGAACCAAGGTTTATCGAACAACGCCGGTGCGAGAGAATGATAACGTTGACGAATGTACAATATATGTGGTAAGTTCATCTCATACGGTACCTTGAAGGTGTGCTTGTAATCACAATAAGCAACGTTGTTTTAGATTCAGTTTTGATCTACATCTTACTGTATCAAATGATTTCTCAAGAGATTTGGGCCTGATAATCAGCCTATAGCAGAGTTAATAGTTCAACAAATTCACAATTGGCTCACAAAATTTAGCATTGTAAATACATGAAACATTAAAATCTTTTCATTCACTTTAAACGTGTGTTTTTGAGAGGCTCCATCTTTATTGGCAATGCCTGTTGCAACCCGTACAATGAAGCAGGGAAACGCGCCTGAAAAAATTATTCATCATGACCCGAGCTATACGATAAGCGTATATGCAAAATCGGGCCACCTAGGCCTAATGTAGAAACATGATATTTCTTAGGTAGATCTACCAACTGGTTAAATAATCAGATTCCATCACGAAATAAATCGTATAATGGACCAAAATTTATATGAATGTTGGCAAAATTGTTACCAAACTTGAAAGAAATGGTTCATGAAATTTTGAGTTTTGTTGCGATGTATGTCTTACTGGCATTCAAGCCAATCCCTAGCTTCAATTGAGTTAAAAATAATGACGAACTACATATTTGACATGCATTGAATGGTTTGAAACACTGAAACACAATTGAACACTCATTTTACTCTGTTGATGATTTTTTAAAGCATAAATTTCAGTATGCTCCTGAAAGTTATATTTTTATTTGACATTATTATATTATTTGACTATTCTTGACAACATTTACACAGTGTAGGCCCACGTTTTTAAATGTAGGCCTATCAACCGTTGAGAAATGGCTGAAAAATAAATAAAGAAAATATATTCTCATCTGATGAAAAATGTAAGCCTACATTGATTTTGTTTTCCATTTTACAGTCAGGATTTAGAAGAGATCCATTCGCTAAACATACTGATTACAGGGAGGCCTTTAACCAAAACTCACAAATTAGGCCTACTTGAATTTTAATTTGAAAAATTTAAATAATAAATCATTTTCTATTGTTACTACATTAAAAATGGGAAACAGTTTTCTGTTTTAAAAAAACCTTAGTGACATTCTTATATATGCTGATATTCGAATATTCATGTAATTTCTTAAAACCTTGGAAAAATACATTGAATATTTGGTCAAGATTTGTTGAATTGTTGCTTCTCCATTTCAAGTCCGTAACATTTTCTGTTTGTTTATCTCCCCGACAGGAAAACTTACCGCCAGACGCCGAGCACGAATGGCTTAAAAGCGTTTTCCAGCCGTTCGGTAACGTTCCGTACGTCTCGATACCCAAGTTCAACGTCAGCCGCATGAACAAAGGATTCGCGTTTGTCGAGCTGGAATCTCCAGACGCTGTGAACCGAGCGCTAGAAGCTTTCGCTGCCCGAGGCTGTCTAATACCAACACAAATGCCCCACGAGCAGCTCAGCAGTATAACCAACTATAACGAAAAGCCACCGGAGGAGAGAGTGGCGGCGGTTAAAGAAGAAGTCGTTGATATGTTTCAAGATGAGGCAGCGGCAGGTACAAACAGAGAGAACGTTGGAATTAAAAAGGAGATGGACGATGGCTCGATTAACCACGAAAAGATGGCAAATGAAGACGATGGTGAAGAGAAAGTTCCGAGAAAGAAGAAATTGAAAGAAAACGGAGAGGATACTGAAGAGAAGTCGTCTGAAAAGAAGAAGAAAGTAACAGATAATGCAGAGGAGGAAGAAGAGAAGTTGACGTCGTTGAATAAGAGGAAACGAGACGAAGATGTCGAGGAAGGTTCAAAAGACGAATCAGAAATTGTGAAACACTCGAAACGACGGAAGAGTAAAACTGAAAAAGAAACTGACGTTGTCAAAACAGAATTGAAGGAAGTCGAGGGCGACGATGCAGTTGAAGGCGATGAGAAAGAGAACGAAATGGAATGCGAGGAAGGTGAGGAAGAGAGGAAAAAGAAGAAATCGAGGAGACACAAAAAGAAGAATAAAAAAGACGTGGAAGAAACAGATCCGATGAAAAGTCTACGCATATTGCCCAAGTAAGCCAGCATTTCAATATCAACTGAAAATTAAGATAACGGTTCGTATGTTTGAGGGGAACTTACCAACAGCGTAGTCCTACAATTTTCAGTGTCAACGTAATATATAAACGATCGTAGGCCTACTAGAATTAGACTGATTGGTTCCACCGTTTACACACCATGTGTTGAGAGCCAAAGACCTGTATTGACGCTTTTTGCGTCCCCCTATAGGTTTTACCACTGGTTTTACTCATGGGAGGTGAGATGTAAAGTAGCCTCTTTGAGTCTTTTTAGCAATCTTCTTCTGAGAACCTTTGCACTTAAATTTTGTCCCCCTGATACCATCTCTGCACTCAAAACCTTCCGGTCATCACTCGTTCTCCTTAAAAATGAATATTTGCCCACGTCTGATCTTGACCCCGTAACTTCGACCTTGAACTGATGTCCTCTGTGAGCTCTTTCACAACCAACACCTGTCACAATCTTCTCACACAATTGTGCCCAGCCACCGACTCCTCCTATTGCCCTTTTGAAATTACATAATCGATCGATTTTTCTCCTCTCATTCGCACGTTGCGCAGACTCGAATGGAAGCGACTACGCAACAAGTACCTGAGTCTCCAGAAGTCGAAGATGATGGAGCTGAAGCAGCACCTGTCACGTAGCCGGTGGGGCGGGAATTATTCCCAGGAGCCTCGGGATCAACAGTCCGGGCCGCCGAAACAGGGCGAGGAAAACGAACAGGAGAAACCTGCGCAAGAACAACCGGCGAAGCGGTTCAGTTTCGTGCCGGGCGTTATCGTTTCTATCCGGACGGACGAACCGGTCGGCGACGTGAAAGCTTTCAAGGTATGTATGCTGTCTAGTCGGGATTATGTTTAACCACTTGATGACCGCTGGCGCAAATGTGCGTCCGCAGCGATCGTGCTGCCCAAACCGCCGGCGCATATACGCGTCCTGACACATTCCGAAATGTTTTATTTCACATCTTGACAAAATGACGTCATATTGACATAGGACTTGTACTGACATCTGGAAGATAGATTGAGGAATGAGTTTAATTTTTGGGGGGCCGATGGAATACGCTCAACTGTATTGGAAAATGATGTAATACAGTCAGCTGTTATTCCAGAAACATCGTTCTAGGCCATGCGTCAAACTGACAAACCTCTGAACGCTAAATTAAAGTGATATCGGCAAATCTCTTGTTTCACATATCAAGTTCAACAATATCAACACAATACAGTAGAACCTCTTCAGTAGGCCTACGTTTCTCGTTGGAACATTTTTCACCTTGTAGTAAGTTTTATTCTTTGATCCCATTTACATGCTTCCACATGTTGAATAGTTTCTTTAGTAGTTTTGAAAAGAAAAAAAAAAATTGAATTGAAGAGGGTTTACTGTCCCTACTCTCTGCCCTTTTTACCCAATTCATATTTCCTGTGTATTTATTAGTTTTGTCTTGTTTGCCAGACTGAAGCTCGGAGCCACAACAACGTCCTCTACGTTGACCTTGAGGACGGCAGCACCGAGGCGTTTGTGCGCTGCTCAACGAGTGACGACGCGCTCGCGCTCTTGACCCAACGACCTTGGGCCAACATGTCCATCCTCGAAGGTCGGTACTGGTTTTAAAGACACAGTTAAACGAAGAGTGTAAAGTTGTTGTTTGGGTGGTTTCAAATCAAACCATATTGTAAACCCGATGGGTGGATTGCAGAGAAGGAGTTTGAACCCCGATCTACCTTAGACGCCGTCTAAGTAAGAAATTGTATTGTGGCTGCAATGCAATTTCTTAACTAGACGGCGTCTAAAGTAGGCCGGGGTTTAAACTCCGTCTCTGCAATCTACCCAATGTATCCGTGTTGAATGCTTTGGGTCAACAAAAAAGCAAAGAAAAATATCGATAAGAACAGAAATTCATTCACCCTTATTGATTGAAAAAAATAAATGTTCATTTTCCTGAATTTATTGGTTCACTATTTTCAGATTCTTGAATGAGACTCGTTATAATTAGGCTCAGTTATTAGTGATGACATAGATTCTCAAAATCAGAAATCGATTCTCCGAGTTCCAGAATTGATTAAAAATCTATTTTTGAAAAAAAAAGAAAGAAAAAAGTTAATTCTCCAAAAAAGTTCTGTAATTTTGAACTTTTTTTTCAACCTTCCCGCGGCAATTTGCGTGAGACTTCTTTGAACTGCACTGTACCATTAGGGTATTTACGTCAACGTTTGGCTGTCAGACGTAACCGAAGGGATAGCTTGTGTCCAGATAGTGAAATCTCAACAATACAAAATAATATAGACAACGAAATGAAACGTGAAACGTGCAAGAACACCGTGAATTGCAACGTGAAGAAGTACAGCACTGCCTCCGAAAAAAAATCGATTTTTTGATTTGAGAATCGTTTTACATCAGAATCGATTCTTAAATACGGTATGGGAACGTGATCTATTTTATACCAACGATGCTGACCGAAGTTTTGACGGACGTCCCGTGAAAAAATCGTCATGGGAACCTAGCTTGAATCTGCTCCCCTGGAATCAATCATTCAAAAAATGTAGGCCTACATGAATACTAAGGATGACATCGATTCTCAAAATCGGGAATCGATTCTCCTTGCTCCAGAATCGATTTTGAAAAAAAAAATTTAAAAATTTTTTTTAAAAAAATTGGAAAATTTAAAATAAAAAGTTCACTCTCAAAAAAGTAGTGTAATTTGAAACTTTTTGTCAACCTTTCCAAGGCGTTCACGTGAAAAATAGCTGCTAGAGACTTCTATGAACTGTACTGTACCATTTGTGTATTTCCGTCAACGTTCGGCTGTCAATACTTTTCGAAGGGATAGCTTTTGTCCAGATAGTAATATCTCAACAATACAGAATAATATGGACAACGAAATGAGCACTTATTGCGACGTGACAAAGTAGCCTACAGCAATGAACCAAAAAAAAAAAAAAAATGTTTTGGGGAAAATCGATTTTTTGTTTTGAGAATCGTTTTACATCAGAATCGATTCTTAATCGATTTTCGATTAATCAATGTTATCCCTAATGAATACCTAAAAACCCGAATGAAAATAATGAATCTTGTGCGTGGTTACAGGACAAGCGGAGGCGGATTACTGGGACAAGATCTCGAGGGACCGAGAACAGAAGATGAAGGGCACATGGACGAGTCAACCGAAAAAGAGAGGGCGTGACAAACTACTCAAGAAGGCAGAGAAGGCGCTCGGGAAACATATACGTTTCGACGAGCACGAGTAACTAGGCCTACTATTAGTTTTATCGTCCGATACACTATACAGTAGAACGTCGTTTATACGACTTCAAGTGGACTGAGAAAAATGATTGTATAAACGGATATAATCGTATGAATGATCGTATAATAAATCCTACAAATATAACAAAAATGCATATTTCATATTTCAACAATGTGCCAGTTTTATTAACAAAGATGCCTATGTTGTGTATGTCAGTTTAATGATAATAACAGCTATGTAACATAAACCAGGGGCCATTGCGCCTCAAAACTATACAGTATCAAATTAGATAAGGACACTTGTGTATGCCAAGTTTCAACTAATTTTGAATTTTCGTTTGACCTGTGGAGCGTGAACAAGCAAAAAAACAGGCACTTTTTTTTCGAGTATGGTGAAATGGGAGTCTTCGCTTTGCTCATCCAAAAATGCAACCGCATCTTTTGAAACCATGAAATTGCAGCAATATTATCTAAAGTAGGGTATTTTCTCAAGTTTTTACAATTATTTTCTTGGTACACAACCTGCTTCTTTCTTGAGCACAAGCATATTGAACTATTGGATGTATTAGGATTACAATTTCATTCGAAAATATCCATAAATAAAAATACATAATTCGTGTGTTAGAGTGTGTTGTTACTCGATGTAAAAAGTGACTAGTTGATCAAATTTTTCATGATCATCGATTGATGATCAATTGACCACTAGTGATAGGCGTAGCTAATCGCCAGGCCACCTAGATCTATACTTCATGAGGGCATTTAGATATACTCTAGATGGGTGAATGTAAAATTTCCCACATAACAAAGCCCATTTGATTGGATGTTCTGTGACGTTTGCGGGCGGGTCAATCACTAGTCGTCAATTGTTAATAGATCAGTTTACTGTACCATTAAAAAAATCAGTTGATAATAAATTGTTTGGTTACGTTTCAACTACCGAGTTTTCTCAAAGCAGCTGTAAACTCTACGCCGAGTTTGTTTCCATAAATACAATACGTATTTTCAATTTTGCACGTAGGTTAGGCTTACAAGAGAAGGCAGTCGTCTTTTTCTACTCTAGTTGCCTTCATCTTTCGTGGATACAGAGTAGATATGAAGGTTTGTGATTAAGGGACAATGAATATAGTTTGGCTCCAGAATTAATTTTTCAATTTTCATCATTTATTTGTCATTTAATTACAAGATTCTTCAAATAATAAATTCACTCGTAAAATAGCTAATAAATCCATGGGAAATATTTTGCACATTTGTAAATTATTGAATATCAACGGCTATGATTTAATAGTCATGAGAATGTTTATTTTCTGAGGGAACATCTGTATTGGTCCACACTATTCTTTCACTGAAAGAAATACCAACACAATAAAAAAGTAATCAAATTTCTAGTTTAGTAACATCAAAAGAAATACTAATAGACCTATATATAATTATTGTAACAGATAAAAAAATTTATCACCACTTTACAGTTTGTTTGTATTGTCCTGATCTTCAGACCCTCAAATATTTCATCGTCCATATCCGCCGCCACCCCCACCGTAACCTCGACCACCTCCTCTGCCCCCTCCACGATCTCCGCCTCTTCCTCCTCCAAACCCTCTGCCACCACCCCTTCCTCCGAACCCTCTGCCACGTCCACCTCCTCGATCACCGAAACCGCGTCCGCCCCCACCTCGACCCCTGCCGCCTCCTCGTCCGCCTCCTCGTCCACCCCTCTTATCTACCCAGCCGGGAGGCTTCGGTAAGAACATCTTCAGGGGTAGTAACTTCGCAGGATCGATGTATAGCTAAAATGAAAGAAGTTTCAATTACATATCGGCTAGATTTGTCCAACACTCTTGGAAGGTTAGCCTGTAAGCACATCTGTTGAGGAGCGCAGAAGCTCTATAAACAGAAATATGAACCGATTCATGTATTGGGTAAAAGAGAAAGAAAGTCGACAGTGGCATACGACGGCAATAGCTGAAATGTCGAAAAGAGATCTCTTGTGTATTTTTGTGAATAGGCCTATGGATTCGGTCAACGCAATCTCCACGGTGACTTTTTTGACGACTCATTTTTTGCCATCTGCTGTGCCACTATCTTTCCCTTTCACCCAATTCATATATCCAAAGTCCTTGTCAGGGAGAGTCGAGGCTAACGACAGAACTTTAATCCCCTCACCGTTACCACCACTACCACTCCGTTGGGGTGAGAGGGTCGAAGCTCTCGACGGGACCGTGGCCGAAAAGGTCTATTACCTGCGCCGGAAGGAACAATAGAAATTTATTGAATGACCATAGACATAAATTAGAATCGTTGTCGGAGAATTAAGATTGTTATATAGGCCTACCGAAGATATGCATTGGAAATGAAAATATAAGCAATTCACTTTTCAATTTGAAAAAGTTCACTCATGTGCTGCCGAGATACGTCGATATGTTTGTGAGAGTGATTTTTATTTCCTCACAAACATATCGACTTATCTCGGCCGCATACGAGTGAATTTTTCCAAATAGAAAAGTGAATTGCTTATATTTTCATTTCCAATTTAGGGCCCTATATCTTTGGTATTTAACAATCTTAATTCTCTGACAACGATTCTAATTCATTTCTATAATGGTCATTCAATTTCTATTGTTCCTTCCGGCACAGGACCTTTTCAGCTACAATCCCGTCGAGAGCTTCGACCCTCTCACCCCAACGTAGTGGTAGTGGTGGTAACGACGAGGGGAAAAAAGCTCTGACGTCAGCCTCAACTCTCCCCGACACTTGAGGACTTTAGCAGGCTATTTTCCGATAGACACGAAATCAGTCATATTGAAATCTACATACAAATTGTTTAAATAATGCAGTGTAAATAGTGGGCGACAAAGGACGACAAGACGGAATCATTCAGACAATTCCCAACATAACCCAAAAGAGATTGGTCACATTTCGAGCTCTGCTTATTGTGGAAGTAGGTCCAGGGTCAGCGGGGTAGGCCAGCTTCGGTTTTCGGTCACAGGACGAATATTGCTCAACTGTGTTAGAAATCGTCTGTTTTAATCTTGAAACAGCTTCCTTGATTCTATTCTCTTATTAAAAATATTGTGTGTCCATGGAAAGCTTGATATATTAGGAGATTTATCAATATAAAACCACGCAACATCAGTTCAAATGGACTAGAAACGCTCACAAAATGGCAGCCGCATTGTAACTGAGTACTCGAAACTATGAAGAATCGTTGGGACACCAAAGCGTCAATGTTGGCTGGCATCTGATGGCAAGCCTGGCCATAAACCGATCGAAGTGGGAAATAAAAGCAATGTAATTTTTTCACAAAATCATTTGTAATGGATTTCTGAAGGCACCCACACTGAATTTGACAGATAAAAATATGACATCGACATCTCCTTTTGCTTAGGAACACACCCTATAGATGACGTGAGCTGAACAGCGGTACATTAATTTCTTGAGTTGACAGAAGTGCTAGAGCGGCCGGAAACCACCCTGCCGACTGCTCACCCTAACGCTACGTTTACATTACGGTAGTAACTACTCCGGTAGAGTAACCGTCGATTTGGCGGGTAGGTCTACCTGCGTTCACACAGTCAATTTCGGTCACGTTTTTCTGTGCAGTAAAATGGCGACCGTGAATGACGCGATCCCTGGATTAGTAGGGTTAGGTCTGGCAATTCTATTTTGCCTCTTCTGTTTTGGTTCTGTTTTGCCGCTAAAAGTCTTCCGCCTTCTCTAATTTCGTGATTCCTATGCACTTGACAGAGCTTAGATGGCAGTACAACTACCGATGTCCGTTTACACACACATATCTACGGTGGTAGGGTTACCAACTCCCGTAGCTCTACCGCCGGTAGAGCTACCGGCCGCACTACCTACCTACGATCGTTCACACACAAAAATGTCCGTAGGTAGGTCGGTCAAGTAGACTTACTCTAGTAGAAATGTCCGTAATGTAAACGGGGTCTAAGCCTAGGCCTACCATTTAAACAGTCTCATACTGTCATACATCACCACAGGTCTATCATCCAGTAGAAAAATGCTTACCTTTTGGTCCAATGCAAACGAACTGGCTTTCATATTTTCGCTCATTTTAATAGAAACATAAAAGTCTCGTAGGTTGCCAAAAATCTCGTCAATCTTGCCAATTTGGTTTTTATTCTCAAGGAAAATGGGGGCATTGAAGTATGGCACATCTTCAATGTCTACTTTACAGACAAGGTCGTCTTGAGCAGTGTGCATGAAACGACCAAGCGGTATAACTTGTTCGGGAGGACCTTGATCGTAACGTCCGCCGCCGCCTCCAAAACCTCCTCGGCCGCCCCTGAAACCTCCTCGTCCACGCCCTCGGAATGACATGATCCTGAAAATGAAGGTAATATTCTGTAATCCCACTCCCAAGTAGGCCTATTCAAGTATTTCGCCATAGGCCTAGGCAGGTTCAAGATGCTTTCTTTGTCAATTTATAGGTTATGTTACCTGGTTCTAGTTGAATCTCATGTTATTCGAAACTATGTGGAATCAAGGAAAATCTTGTGGGTACAATCAAAGGGCATAATAGATTGTGTTTATTGTGTTCGCTTACCCAAGTTGAAAATGAAGACTAAATATTGACTTTTCTTGAGAGTATTTCGTGCACGTGTTTGATCATTGGCGTCAGCAAATCAGTTTACACTTTACAGCAGAGAGGAAAAGAAAGCAACACGATGTAGTGGTACCAACCTATTTTATCATGATATGAAGAATGTGTAGGCCCACCGACTCTTACTGATATCATATTGATATCACATCTCATTATTATATATCATATTTCGTAAGTGAAATACGTTTATATAGGTCTACGCCTAGTATATCGAATAATCATCATATAATTTATAATATGTTAAAGTATGTTGGTATTTGGTTGGTGTTATCATCACCAACACATCCAAAGATCTTCATATATTATACTTCGTACAACCACATCGTACCTAGATCCTCTAGATCGTACTAAGCTTTGAAAATCAATAAGTAACCAAAGAAGGCAGTGACTGAATGAGTGGCATCCAGTGTTGCCAGATGCGGGGGAAAATCCCTGTTTACAGGGATTTTCAGAGGTAAAAGGGACAAAGGGATTTTTGATAAAAAATCAGTAGGTTGCAGGGATTTTCTACTTTCAACATAATTAATGCGGATGTTTTAGAATATTTGTTAAATTTTAGTAACTTATAACAAAAAATGCAACATATAGGTTCGATGGAATTCATATGACCTTTCATTGCGAACTAGGCCTACTGAACCCATACTGTGTGTTTGTAATTGTTTCTAGTGATTACAAAGCTTTAAAACCGCTTGCCGCCAACCGCATGACGGCGTGAATCGAATCGCAAAAGTACGAAAACAAGTCTAGAGAGTAGAGACTCGCACTCGCACTCGCACAGTCGCACACCGCACTACCGGTCGGTAAGGTTAGGTTGATTCACATTTCACATGTGTAGCCACGGTGTAGGTGGGCCTACATTACGTTTCTGATGTTTGTTTTGTCTCGTATTTGTTTCCGTCACCGACTATGAACCAAGAAGAGGAAGGTCAAGAGGAAGATGGGAACTCGACTCCTCCTCGAACAAAGAGTGGTGCAGAAAAGAAAAAAAGGCTTAATATAAAGAAATTTAAACGCACTTGGTTGAATCTACCTGAATTTGCAGGATGGCTGAAACCAGTGCTTGGTGACGATACCAAATGCAAATGTATTGCATGCAATTGTCATTTAACCTGTGGGTTATCGGAATTAAAGAAACATGGAGAAACTACAAAGCACCGGAACAATGTAAAATCCTTGCAAAATATACCTAAGATTACCACTGTGTTAAAAGATGACGGGGAAGAAAAAAGGATACAAAATTTGGTTCAAAGAACGAAGGTAGCTGAAATAAAAATAGCAGCAATGTTTGCCGAACATAACATGGCTTTGATGGTAGTTGACCATATGATTCCTGTCTTGAAAGAAATTTTTCCCGATTCACAAACTTGCCAAAGAATGAGTTTGGGTCGTACCAAGTGCACTCAAATAATCCAGAATATTGTGGCGAAAGTTGAAACTGACGAGACGATTGAAATGTTGAAACAGGTAATGTACAGGACGCAGATCCGTTCATTAGGATGATAATTCAATCTATGACAATATCAATGCGTATGGCCTACACTAATAAACTAATTGGTTTACTCTTGTTTTGTAGGTTAAGTTCTCCATCTTAGTCGATGAGAGTACGGACATTGCCACCTACAAAAATCTGTGCGTGCTCGTGAGGTATCTTTCTTCAGTGGATGGTAAAGTTCGCACCGAACTTTTGGAACTTGTTCATCTTGATGCCAGGAATGGAAGTGCTGAACATCTGTATGAATGTTTTAAAGCATGTTTGAACTCGAAACAAATTCCTTTGAGTAATATTGTGGGCTTAGCCTCGGATGGCTGTAATGTGATGGTCGGAGAATTCAATTCGTTCTACAGCAGGTTGAGAGCTGAGGTTCCATCATTGATTCTAATTAAATGCATATGCCACTCGGCTGCTTTGGTAGCCTCACATGCTTGTAAAAAGTTGCCACGTCGCCCAGAAGAGCTGATGCGACAAATTTATGGATATGTTTCTGGCAGCTCCAAGCGTTGTGACCAGCTTACGGAGATTCAAGCATTTATGGCTATTGCTCAAACAAAAATTCTGAAGCTGTCAGTTACTCGTTGGTTGTGCATGCATCAATGTGTGGAACGTATTCTGTCCAACTGGGAAGCTCTCAAACAATATTTTATTGTTGCTGCCGTCGAGGACAGACTTGAGACCGCTGTCAAGATCCTTGAATCTCTTAACGACTTGTGCGTTAAAGCGTACTTTTTATTTTTGAAGTACGCATTGAACTACTTCAACTCGTTTAATGCATTGTTCCAGTCACGTGAAATACTTATACATTCTTTATCACAAAAGTCGAAACAGCTCTATCGGCAAGTTTGCCAAAACTTTGTGAAGCCTGAATTTTTGAGGGGTGCAGTGGTGCTTGATTTTAAGCCTATCCATTACCTGGAAATAGAACATGTTTATCTTGGTCCAGAATGTGAAATACTGGTTACTACGTTTCCAAGTGAAGTTGTAACTAGTCTGCGCCTTAAAGTCCTCGAGTTTTATGCTGAAGCAGCGGGCGAGATGGCTAAGCGACTTCCACTCAACAACAAGTTGATGGACGAGATGTCTTTTATTCAACCTTCCATTGCTTTATCTTCAGAGAGAGAAAGTCATCTCAATCTCCCTCTGTTGACTTTTCAGTTCAGTGGTAGTGGAATTGACAAGACTTTGGTAGCTCTCGAATGGCGTAACCTACCATTTGCATTCTCTGACGAGGAAAAGAAAAGGTTGTCCTCGTTACCCATAGACGAGATGTGGGAAAGCTTGGCCGGTGCAAAATCTTTTGGCGGAGAGTTGTCATTCAGTAATGTGAGTAAGCTAGCGAAGTTGGTGTTATCACTTCCACACTCTAACGCAGAAGCGGAGAGAATATTCTCTATGGTTAATGATATTAAGACCCGAAAAAGGAACCGCCTTGGAGAATCAACTTTAAATGCCATGACCGTCGTACGGTCAAAGTTTCAGGCGAAGAATGTAAACTGCTGCTCATTTAAAGTTAACAACATCCACCTTGGGCTTCATACTTCTGCTAACTTATACTGTGCCGAAGAAAGTGTTGATGCAAGTGAGATTGAACATGGATTATAGTCGACGATAGTCATTTGCCATACCAAAGAATAAATATTTTCCTATTAATAATCCAAGTTTACTGATCTACAAGTACATGTTGTGTTCAAGTGGATATACCATTGAACTTTGTTCCTTGTCAATTCTGACTAGGATAATTACTATTCAAGTTATAAGTTTATCCAACTAGTCAACTACTATGTTTTTTGAAGCTGTTTATCATCGTTATTTGTGATTGTGAGGGAGATTAGTAATTAAGACTGGTTTGACTTTATTGTTCCTAGTGATTCTGTCACGCCTTATTTCAAAAGTATTTTATTGTTTAATATTGAAATAAACATATTTATTCATAAGAAATCTGTGTTCCTAAAATTTGCAATGAAAGTAGTTTTCCCATATAATGTATTTCTAATTGTATATATAAGCCTATATCTAATATAAGTTGCAAACTTTCGTTCATAATAATTTAAGTAGGCAGGGATAATTTCCAAGTGTTCAGGGATTTTTGCAGGGATTTTTAGCATAAAAAAGGGATTTTTTGATGCTGAGTGAGGGTTTTTCAAGTTGGTCAATCTGGCAACACTGGTGGCATCTGAAACATGGCGTCAAAACGTAAACTAATAGTTCCACCGGTAAAGATAAAACCTCTTGTCGATGAATTATATGATATTGATCCCATTTCAGAAGATGATGAACCCGGTAAGCCATCAGATGTATAATTTTTCATTTAAATTTCAAGTGTACTCCGAAAAATATATATTGTGTACTCCTGCAGACATTACGCCTGTTACGATACCAGACATAACCTATAATTCAATGATATCGTTTCTTGATTTCAGTTCCCATTAAAAAAGAAAAGGCAAAGGTTCATCGTCTCTGTCCTTATCTAGATACTATTAACAGGCAATATCTCGATTTTGACTTTGAAAAGCTATGCTCAGTGTCATTGTCAAGAATCAATGTCTATGCTTGTCTCGTTTGCGGCAAATATTTCCAAGGACGTGGAAACAATACTCACGCATATACACACAGTGTTGGAGAAAGTCATCATGTGTTTCTCAATCTACATACTCTGAGATTCTATTGTCTACCCGATAACTATGAAATCATTGGTGAGTCAACCTGAAGCACTGATTTCACAAACATTGCTACCGGTATCAGCTTTAAGCTATTTTTTCATCTCTCGTTTCCCTTCTCAGATTCATCGCTGGATGACATCAAATATGTATTGAACCCTACATTCACCTCAGATCAAATCATTCAGATGGATAGAAGCGATAAGATGTCTCGGTCTATCGATGGTACGATGTACTTGCCAGGTATCGTTGGTCTCAATAACATCAAAGCCAACGATTATTGTAACGTCATTCTACAGGTAAGCTCCAGAAATAGCTGTGCAAACTACTTTTTATCTACATTGAATGGTTGGGTAGGCCTAGCGAAGAAAAAGTAGGCCTATGAATAATGTGTACAGAAAAATATGAAGAAAATTCAAAATATTTATAAAAGAATATGATGTTTATCACATTTTTTTTATCAGTTTCTCAAAAACAGATTGGGGGCCTAGATAGTGAATTGATGTGCTGGTAGCGTATTACCGGTATCCTAAAATTGAACATTTATCATTTTCCTTGACCCTAGCTCATGCACAGTTTTGTATTCAAAATAAATTAATTACCGGTGTGGTACCGGTGCCTCTCAAATGAAATTATATTCTGCCGTATTATACTTACTGGTACCAGGATGATAATTTCTTCAATTTAATCTGTTCCAAATTATGATGTAGGCCTACCGATATGACTATATTTGACAAGTGGGCCATGTAAAAAAATGGAAGAAAATTATTGCCAAACCAAATTATTCTCTTCAAGTAGGCTACAGACTTCTTTTGGTGCGGGTAAGTGGTACCGTGCTAGTGTAGATAGACCTACGTACATATTCCGATGCCGATCAGATCAGTTCGTCTGACCAGAAGTCTACATACGGACAGAGCTCATCCATTGATGTGCTCGTTCATGACAGTGACTCGTCACGTTACAGGCGCTGTCGCACGTGACTCCACTCCGTAACTACTTCCTGCGGGAGATCAACTACGCCCGGATAAAGCGACCTCCCGGGGACAGCTCGTTCCTGTTGGTCCAGCGGTTCGGCGAGCTGATGAGGAAGCTGTGGAACCCGAGGAACTTCAAGGTTCACGTCTCGCCGCACGAGATGCTCCAGGCCGTCGTCTTGTGGAGCAGGAAGAAGTTCCAGTTCATCGAGCAAGGTTACAAACAAATACAATAATACCTAGAGGTGGCGTCAGGTAGTAGGCCCTGAATTTAGCAACCTGGGGGCGAATTCAGGTACATTTTTTACTAGTTTTTAAATTTGAGCTAGCGTGAATTCAATACGACAGCTACAGACGCCTGCCTAAATTCAAGTATTGTAAATGATCATATAGCGTACCACATCAAAAATAGCAGGCAGAAAAAACGACAGAAAAGCATCATATACTAACAGCACGATGTAGTGATACCAACCTATTTTATCATAACATAAAGAAGGTGCACCAACTCGGGTCTTGAAAGTGAAATATTTCCGGGGTCAGAATCTGAGTCCATCGTCCCGATTGCCTGTAGCGCAACTATCGCTTTCATATTGAACTATTCAGAACAACATTGCTCAACAATGCTATACACGGCCCAGTAGATTACGAGAATTATATATATTTTGTTAGTTCAACAATGCCACCGGCACCGTAGCCATTCTTATTTACATCTAGTTCACAAGGGGATCCGCTGAATTGCAACAGGCAATCGGGACCTTTGGCTCTGAACTGACCGCAATATACCACATATGCCTTCCATGTTATCAGTATGGGAGGGAGCACCTTCTATATATTATGATCAAATAGGTTGGTATCACTACATCGTGCTAACATCATGGTCACAGCCACCTTGAATCTTGGGTTCAAGTCAAGACTGGCTTTATCTCGTACAGGAATACACCCACTGCTGCCTATCACGTTCATAATTCCCCCATCTCTTCCTCTCGCTTCCAGGTGACCCGATCGACTTCCTCTCGTGGTTCCTGAACGCGCTCCACCTGGCTCTGAACGGCACGAAGAAGTCTGACTCGTCGATCATCTACCGCAGTTTCCTCGGCTCGATGCGCATCTACACGCGCAAGATGCCGCCCATCGAGCTGGACGAGGAGTCGAAGGCGGCGCTGGCGCTCACGGACGAGTACCGAGAGAAGGCGACCGACTCGCCCTTCTTGTACCTCACATGCGATCTGCCGCCGCCGCCCTTGTTCAAGGACGAGTTCAGGGAGAATATCATACCGCAGGTGAGGTCTGCCTGCAGATAGGGTTCCATTTTGTTGAAAATAATTCAATTCTCTGTACAGTAAACCCTCGTTAATTGTAAAGTAGAGTAAAGTGTAGGTTAGTTGGGTTCATTGAGGTCCGGTATTACCAAGTCCAGTTAGCCTTTATCTGACAGTTCAAACTTGTTATCACCATGGTTACCCATGCTATTTGTTTTCACCAACTGTCAGATAAATACTAACTGGCCGTGGTAATACCGGGCCTGAGAGAAGAAAAATAGTTGACTTAGACTAAGTTTTTGGTCCACACACGAGATTGATTAAAATAGGCCTAGTATATTTATTCACACAAAATACTGTACAGAATGAACTGCTTGATTCGAATGCCGAAATCAGAACGTTTTTCAGCCTCGAAAATAACAAACAGTTATAAGGGCCGGCAACAATCGTCCCCCAGGACAACATCCATCACGGCCCCTAGAACTCTTTACTGAATGTCTTTCCAGGGTCCGTAGATGGTTCGCCACAGGTTCATTGAATTGGTTGAACAGCGCATGAGCCATGAAATCAGCCCTCTAAACCAACTCTAATGCTGGCCTTCCATGAACACGATTTGCGTTTCGCTTTCGCACGGCGGTGGAATTGAGGCGAGCTCAACAATCAGAAATCGCGTCACTTTCGTCACTGATTGGTCGTTTCATCATCATGGTGGCTCAAAAAACCGCTTAGTAAATTCACAATACGAATAACGCAGGTATGGAAGCCCAGCATAAAATGCATGTGTTGCCAGTCGAGAAGCGTGTGTGATGTCGGTTGCGTCTTGTACCGAAGGTTGCGTTTCACACAGACGGTTGCGTCCTGCACCAACGGTTGCGTCGTGTACCAATGGTTGCGTCGTGTACTAACGGTTGCGTCTTGTACCAAGGGTTGCGTTTCACACAGACGGTTGCATCCTGCACCAACGGTTGCGTCGTGTACCAATGGTTGCGTCGTGTACTAACGGTTGCGTCTTGTACCAACGGTTGCGTTTCACACTGACGGTTGCGTCCTGTACCAATGGTTGCGTCGTGTACCAACGGTTGCGTTTCACACAGACGGTTGCGTCCTGCACCAACGGTTGCGTCGTGTACCAATGGTTGCGTCGTGTACTAACAGTTGCGTCTCGTTCGCAGGTGAACTTATACACTCTGCTGCAGAAGTTCAACGCTCAGAACGAGAAAGAGTACAAAACGTACAAGGAGAATTTCATGAAGCGGTTCGAGATAACGCAGCTGCCGCCGTACATAATTCTCTACATCAAGGTGAGATTCAGTGATGCCATCGATTTTCAAAATCGGGAATCAATTAAAAATCAATTTTTTTATTTTTCAAAGCAGAGCTTTTAAGAGCTTTAACATGTGCATCGAAGGAGGTTTCTGGCCAGGATTCAAACTCCGCACAAAAAACAGTGCATGAAAAACAATTATCGTTTTGTATACATTGATCTAGGGATGTGAATGGAAATATTTCCACGGAAATATTTCCGGGAAATGGAAATATTTCCGGAAATATTTCCGAACATTATTTCCAGAAATTTCCGGAAATATGGAAATTTTAGAATATAATGAGTTTTTAGTGACCAAAATGAGAACAAAATGGATTGGTTGATTATAGAATTGAATAGAAGGTATTTGATAATGATACCACATAAGCTATGTAATAATCTCTTGACTTCTATTCCCTTAAAATACCATTTTGAATTTCCCTCCAAAATGTTGAGAGGCTCTGGGTCTCCCTGCTTACCTAACCTCACTTCTGAGATTTACTATACTATATGCACACTTCTTTGCCATTTGCAATTTTTATTTTGAATAGGTTATCACTTGGTTTGACAATTTTGTTTTCCGTCGTAACTGTATGGGTAAGCAGAAAAACACAGTGATGTTCGAAAGTATTTCATGAGAAAAAAAACACCTGCGGGGGCCCAAAAATGTTCCTTTTGGCTGCCAGTTTTCGATAAAAACTATGTAATAAATGTAAAAAATATATAATGCATGTAACGAGACCGCGGTTGCATTTGGGAGGTTGATAAAATGTCCCACCACTATAAGAAGCCAATTTAAGACCAAAAGGTCCTTGCCATCGCACCAGTACACCGTTTTAGTGTAGGTCTCGTAGGCCACAGGCTTCGTCAACATCGTCGCAGTCGCATTTTTTCGCTAGTATGGATCTCGAGAACTGTTCTCGAGATATCAGTTCACAATGAAAACGATAACGTTACAAAAACTAAGCCGAGATGACCAAAGCCGTGATGACAAAATAAATTGAACTTTTGAAAAATGTTATTTTCATTATATTTGGTTCAGAGACCACAATAGCCCGTTGCTAAGAAAAAAAAATCATTTGGTAAGAAAATTAATCATTAGTGGGCCTGATAATGTACTGAAAATCATCAAAAGCTATGAAGAAATGTGATATAGGCCTACTGCAAACTTCGTGAATATTTCCGAATATTTCCGGAAATTTCCGAAATGTATCTTTCCGGAAATTTTACATCCCTACATTGATCTGTACTGTTTGTGTTTATGTGTACTGTAAGTAACAATAATAATAATAACAATTATCGCCTGCGTATTCGTACCCCATATAACCTAGCTGTTGGTGGGGTCGTTGAGCACAGTTGAAAAAACTTCCAATCCGAAACACTAATACAGCTTTCTGTCTCGTCGTTTTCAGAGATTTACGAAGAACACGTTCTTCATCGAGAAGAATCCAACGATCGTCAACTTCCCTGTCAAGTAAGTCGTCAGATGCACTCTCCATGAATCGATTGCATGTGATCTAGATTCGAGCGTTTATTACTAGGAAAACGCTATATACGCGTTGTTAGACGAGTGGAAAGTAATAGTATGTCGACTTCTTTGTCATACTTTTGCCTACATTCGCCAATTGGGTGACATTCAAGTTATAAATGGGTAAAAACTGCTTCGAGTGGTACCAATTTAGCACATTTCATGTTTTTTCTTCAAAATGGCTGACTCGATCAAGCTGAGAATCTCCAGAAATGTGTATCAAGATGTCATTCAACTTCACACAACATTTCATTTTTTTTGAAAATAAAAATGTTTTAATTTCTTTTCCGCTGTGTTATTCTAATGGGTATTTTTGAAATTTCTAAAATTCATAAAAATGGAAGTTATCACCCGATAATGCCACAAAACTATACAGATCTAAGCTAGATAAGGAACCATGATGAGAAAAAGTTTGAAGTTTGTACCTGTAGCCGTTTGACCTGTGGAGAACTGACAAAAAAACATGAAAAAAAAATAAAAACACCACTTTTTTTCTGTATGTCAAATTGAATCCTCGCTAAAGCTCGTCTAATTATTTTCCAGGAACGTCGACTTTGGCGACATCTTGACACCCGAGATCAAGGCCAAGTACCCCAACACGATGTACGACCTCGTAGCGAACATTGTGCATGACGGCGAGCCGGGCAAGGGCACTTACCGGGTACACTTGTTGCACAAGGTAAGCAACGCGACCGGCACATGCAGCACAGGGGTTAACGCGCTTGCTTCATGTGATCCTGGAGGTGAGGGGCATATCGGACCTGATTCGATCCCCGCCGCCGTCCATCTTTACAGGGTTTTTTCGTGGTTTCCCTCTGTAGTCTGATGCTGGGCTTCCATATCTGCGTTATTCGGATTGCGAATTCGCTAAGCAGTTTTTTAAGCCACCTTGATGATGAGACGACTAATCAGTGACGAAAGTTACGCGATTTCTGATTGTTGAGCTCGCCTCAGTTCCACCGCCTTGTGAAAGCGAAACGCAAATCGCGTCCAGCTTTAGCTAATGCTGGGATGGTTCCTACAATATAGGCCACGACCGCTTCCTTCCTACTATTCTTTCCAATACCTAAGAAACCTTCATCTCATCATTTCATCATCTCATCAATCATTCATCCGACACCAATAGATCTTAGTTATCATTATAGTGCATCGTTAAACCCGATATAAATATAAAAGTAAGCAATGCGTACGCCGCCCTCGGTAGCTCGGTCAGCTGAGGCACCGCTTCAGAAACTGAAGTCACCGTTGAGTGTGGGTTCGAGTCCCGCATAAGGCATGGGTTTCTGTAAACGTCCTTTCACTTATCATCACTTTATAATTTCATAATCACAAACTCATTCGTACCCCCGTATAATCTAGCTGTTGATGGGATCGTTAAGCAAGCAATAATCATCATCGTGAGAAAAGCGCCATCCAGATGGTGAGAGTTTTTCCGCAATTTCAGTTTTTAAATGAAACTAAGAGTGACCAATTGGAACGCCTAGATTTGCGACGTCATAACTTGGTTACCAACCCGTGTTATGATGGTACAGTGAAACCTCTATCCATCGTTTTTCAAGGGACCAGGAAAATAAAACCATCCATCCAGGAGAATTTACCATCGATAGAGACGTGTAAATATAGCTTCTATTTTTTCTTTTCATAGCATTTAGAATTTTGAATTGCATCTATTATTTTGAAACATTGTGTCTTGTAGCGCAACAACGTTCTGTAGCCTAACAATTTAGTATGGTACGGTAAAACCACTAGATAACGTGCAATAGCATACAAAGAGAAATACCCCAATTGATATTTTTCAGAAAAATGGTGTCCACAAGCGGGTTATACCTATGTCTCAACTGCCCCCTGAATTTGCAATTGCACTTTTTTCCAAATTCCCCAACTAATTTCACTCATTTACACTTCGATAGAAATAATTTTGTAAAAAAATAGCATCTATAATGCTTCTATTCCGAATATAGCGTCTATATCGCCAATACATAGATATGTAGCAGATTCAGATGTTTGTAACGCTTTGTCGCCTTTTCAAAAACATGATAGAACAAGACCAAACGTATAGCATTAACCACAATTACCCACTTGGTGACGTCAAATATCAGAGCCACATTGAATTTTAATTTTTAAGATTCTTCAATGTGAATTTTAATGACATATTATAATCAAGAAGACCGTTTTCGGACATTTTCTTGTCCGAATGTGTCTATAAATAGAATTGTGGTTAATGCTATTGAAACATGATGAAATATTAGAGAAACATTTGAAAAAGCACTTTCAGATTTCATCGCTTTTATAGCAATTGCTATTTTTACATGTCTCTAACCATTGATTATATGGGAGTGGAGCGAGAGAAAATGAATGATACAAGCAGGAAAACGATGGTTGCGGGAACGATGCATCGAGGTTCCACTGTATTCTAGTAGCAGTGAACAGAGCATATGTCGCTGTGACGCTATTCTTAGTATAGCTGACTTGACATGCTCGCAATCGATAGTTTGACTACTACCCAGTAACAATTTTTTTTTAACTAGGCAAACGCGAAATATGCGTTGTAAGATGAGCGAGATATCTGAATAAGGTATAAAAGTCCTCGAAGTAGTTTTACCCTTGCTACTTTATCGACTCTGGTATTCTACACACCTTGATATCTGAATAAGCTATGAAAGTCGATAAAGTAGTTTTAATCTTGCCACTTCATTGACTTTGGTATTCTACACACCTTGACGCATATAAAAAATATTTCATTGTTGGTCAACTCTTGAATCTAGAAAGCAGTGAATCTCAACAACTTAATTCTGTCACAATTTGTATGATATATTTGATGAATATTATCAGTCATTTTATTTTTTTTCTTCAAAACGACTGATCAGAATTTCATACAGAATCGTAATAATGTGTAAAATCCATGTATACACATTTAGAGAAAATTTCATCCCATTTGGAGATATTTTATTTTTCAACATTTTCCGCCCAGCCAAATCTTATGGGGTTTTTAGAAACTTTGAGATGATTTTTTTAAAAATCGGTCCGACCGATTCATTCCAAAAACTATACAGTTCTAAGTTGGATGAGTTTGCGTGTGCAAAAAAAGTTTAATGTTGATGTCAACCCTTGCGACCTGTGGAGTGCTTACAAACAAACAAAAAAAAAAAACACACAGACAAAGCCCTATAAGAGTGGGATGGAGACTTCGCTACGCTCATCGAAAAATAACTTTCAAAGGTTGTCTCGAGCGCAGGGTGACGGTGAAGGTTTGTTTCTTTTATTCGACAACAGGAATGAGAATATTCACACCAACGTTGTGGTTTTTAATAATTGTTTTTAGTCCCATTTGAAAACCGACTCTTGGAAGAATGCATGCATCTGGGGGCGAATTCAGGGTAGACTTTACTCTCTTAAATAGCTGTCTTATCGTGAATATAAGACGGAGCTGATTCGAGTACGTTTTTGATGTCGTATATGACCATTTACGATGTGTAAATTCAGGCGAATGACTGTAGCTGTCGTATTAAATGTACGCTAGCTTAAATTTAAAAGATTAAAAAAGGTACCTGAATTCGCCCCCTGGGCGCTTGTCACCCACCCAAACACTTATTCTCGAGATTCATGAAATGAGGAATGCATTATGGTTATTACAGTGAAACCTCTCCATTACGTTTTTCGGGGGACCAGACAAAAAAAAACTTACCAAAGTGAAAATCTTACTAAGAAAACTATTCAACATGTAGGAGCAAATGGATGGGACTAAAATATAAAACTCACCAAGGTGAAAAATGTACTAACGAGATACTCACTAAAGAGGTTCTAGTGTACACTGAAAATAGCTGACTGCTATTCTCGAATCAACGTTTCTCATTTAATTTCATCCCACATCTCTCTCACAAGCATAAGCGGTAGAGCCCTAACGTCATTGAGGAGTCGAGATTGATGAATTAGAATTCGTCAAGTTTGTTATATATGAATTGGGTGAAAGGGAAAGAGAGAACAGCAGCTTACCGAGATTTATGAGTAGAGAAAGGCTTACTCATAGTGGAGAGCCCGTTGATAGAACACACAGAGATGAAAGGTACACGAGATTCCGACGTTTCGGCTATTTCCTTGGTCACAGTAGTTGGGTCTATCCCATGATTATTGGGGGTCTGACAACCCCCCTGACCCCTCAGCTTTGCTGCCCCTGGACCCTTATTCTCAAGATTATGAGATTATGAGATGAGATTATTTGGGTGGAATTCTGGTAATCTCACTGAAAATGGCTGATTGGTATTCTCGAAACACTAATTTCACATTTCATGGCAATCCACATTTCACTTGAAAATCTCGCCACCCATTTGGTTAGTGAAATGTCAGAGTGAGTTGTAAAATATTGTGCATAGCACTCGAGATGGCTTTGCATCACTGCCACAAGGATAATTAACAAGGGAAGGCAGTGCATCGTATTTGTTTACATTTTCACGGGCCGCTATTGGCTATAATCTGCTGGCCTCCTAAAAGGTATCTCTCATATAATAAAAACAATATCATTTCATATTTCACGATTTTTCAACTCGGGAAAAGCAAAACGGTGAGAAGTGAGATAAAAAAAAGTGGAATGAGATAATAATCCCATCTCATTTCACTCATCTCATCTCATAATCTCATGATCTCGAGTATAAGGGTCCTGCTCACAAATCTCACCACCTATTCGATTAGTGAAATGTCAACGGGTGCAGTGCACTCGAGATGGCTTTGTATTAATTGTCACTAAGATGATTAATTAAGGAAGGCAGTGACTGCTTTTTCATTACTTGTTTACGGTCTGCCACTGGCTAGAATCTGCTAGCCTCATGAAGGCCATCACTGGTGGGGTGGTAAGATCGCCCTTGTGGTGCCCCGTCCAAACGATCCTACTTTTCATCCTTAGCCTTAATTGCATAATTGGGGAACAATGATTTTGTATCAAGTTTTGATGTTATTAAAAAAAAAAAAAAACTCATGATGAGAATAATTCCATTTCATTTCAACAAGAAAAGAAGAGAAGAAGTTGAAAGAAAAAGATTGAGAAGACAAACTGAGTAGACCTACAAACACATTTTTTATCCATCCTGACTTGGTTTTTCATGGTTTTCCACAGTCCTCGAAGCGAATGCTTGGATGAAGTACTAATTGACCATGACCTTTAATTACTAGAGTGAAAGGCCTAATTAACCAATTTAGGCTCATGTCATTTATTTTCCCTTTGTATAATCCTAATGGTAAACTTTACATCTACTTTTAATAAAAAGAACTAAGAAGTGATCATTGCCAAAGAGACTTGGTTCAAAGTGCAAGATATCAACATTCTTGTGTTTTGTTTACTAACAATACCGATGCTGGTAATGTCCGGATATATCACAGAATCAGTTTTTTACTTATAATGTGTTCCGGACTTTTGGAAACTGAAATACTTTTATCTGCAACAGAAAATTATAGTCACAGACAGTGCAGTCCTGGTGTTGAAGTTCTTTGGTTTTGAATAATTAAAATGGGGTGGTAAGATCGCCCTTGTGGTGCCCCATCCAAACGATCCTACTTTTCATCCATAGCCTTAATTGGGGAACAATGATCCAATGTTTCGGGCGTAGGGGCATTAATGTCGTGATGCAGCTCCCTGGTTACGTATGCTTGATCAACGATATGTTTCTCTTCCGTCAGGGTAACGGCAAGTGGTTTGAAATGCAGGATCTCCACGTGACGGACATCCTACCGCAGATGATCACGCTAACGGAAGCCTATATTCAGGTACGTTGATACTTGGTACAATAAAACCTCCATCCATCGTTTTTCAAGGGACCAGGAAAATAAAACCATCCATGCAGGAAAACGATGGATCCGGGAACGATGCACATAGGTTACATTGTACTTGTGATGTGATGTTGATGGTGTTTTACAAATTTGTGTTGACTTGGATTTTTCTACCACTTAGGCTTAGGCTATACGTATCTCGTGATGAGTGAGGAGGATATGGATGGAGATCTCTATTCATAGAAGCAAATATAGATCACTTGACTAGCTCTAGGCGTATACCTTCAGAAGGCCTAGGCCTGGATCCAGTAGATAGGCCTATTCGCGCTTTTGTCAACTTTTTCATTTCGAGGTTAAAATACCGTGTTTTTTCCTGAAACCCGAAACGAACCCCGAGTTTTTTCCACTACCCGACCCGAACCTGACCCAAACCAAAAAACACTACCCTCACACCCCTAGGAGTATGACAGTTAAATTGTTGATGCAAACAAAATCTCCAAAATAAGCCAAACATGCCAGCATAATATGCCAAAATAAGCAGTATTAATGCCAAAATAAGCAAAACATGCCAGCATAATATGCCAAAATGAGCAGTAATAATGCCAAAATAAGCAAAATATGCAGTATTGATACCAAAATAAGCAAAACATGCCAGCATAACATGCCAAAATGAGCAAAATATGCAGTATTAATACCAAAATAAGCACTATCAAAGAAAAAGTGCCAAAATAAGCAAAACATGCCATATCAAAGTTATACATTCCGAACCCTTGAGTCATGAAAAAGATTTATAATCAATTTTGCTGTTCTCCTGGCTATGTCTAAGAACGTGCAATAATTGCATTACTATCCTGTCTCTAATTATCGACGTTTAATTCATCCTATTCACAGATTTACGAGCTGAAACACGAGACCGGATGACCCGATGCCGGCCCGACAACGCGTAAAAAGCGGGCTAATCTGCGTTAATCTCGACCAACTCACGGTCGCGGTATCGACGCCGCTCCTGTGCATCCACGACAATCCACAATCGTGGGATCTTACGTCTGCGAGGAATGCGGGAGGCCGAAAATAGTTATAATCATGGCCGCTAGATGTCCCAGTTATCGATCTGCGTTACTTACGATGTAATATCATGGATGAAGTTACGTACGTTGAGTCGTGTATCATTTCGATGTGTTAATTAAATAATTAGCATGGCTGACTTCCACGATTCGATGTCTGCCTCTGAATTTTTTTTAATTGAGTAATTGTATACAGTGAAACTAGGGATGACATTGATTCTCAAAATCGAAAATCGATTCTCTATGCTCCAGAATCGATTATAAATCGATTTTGAAAAAAAAAAATTTTAAAAAAATTTTGAAAAAAATTGTAAAAATGTTTATTCTCAAAAAAGTAGTGTGATTCGAAACTTTTTTTTAACCTTCCCAAGGCGTTCACGTGCTAGAATAGCTGCTAGAGACTTCTTTGAACTGTTCTGTACCATTTAGGCATTTCCGTCGACGTTCGACTGTCAGACGTAACCGAAGGGATAGCTTTGACCAGATAGTAATATCTCAACAATACAGAATAATATGGACAGCGAAATGAGCACGTATTGCAACGTGAAGAATTAAAAAAAGAAACTTTTTTTTTTTTAAATCGATTTTTTAATTTGAGAATTGTTTTACATCAGAATCGATTCTTAATCGATTATCGATTAATCGATGTTATCCCTAAGTGAAACCTCTATCCATCGTTTTTCAAGGGACCAGAAAAACCAAACCATCCATGCAGGAAAATAATCCATCCAGGAAAATTCAACATTGTTCAATAAGAGTGAGGTTAGGAAAAATGAATGATAGAAGCAGGAAAACGATGGATCCGGGAACGATGCATAGAGGTTTCACTGTACAGTGAATTGGTGTCTCAATCGTAAGGTTATGGAAAAATTAATTTTCCATTTTTATATTTACCACAAACGAAATTATGTGAATAAAAGAAGTTTGTACCTTGGAACCATCTTGTTAGTAACTCGTGTTGACTGTATTCTGAAGACGTCAATTATAGCTATTCCGATCTCCATTCCTTTCGTTCGTCAGACTAGCATTCGTCGAGCGGCCATCTTGATTCTCCGACTGATCACGCACAAGATATTCAGCGTGGTCGGTTAACGGCGGTGAAATGGAGAAACGTTGTCGAGTGAACTTGAGTGTTGAATCAATTAATTGACGTACATATTGTTATTTTAGTATGAAATACCCAAGGAGGTTAGATACTAATCTCTGCACAGGTTATACAAAATACGAATGCTGTCTTTATTCCTTCTTTATTTTATGCTATTCCATCCCAGATCATCATCATAATATCATCGAATGAATCGTAAACTTCCAAATGTAAATAAAGTTTAACATTATTAAAGCTTTTGGGTGAAATGTATCAATTTTGCATTCAAATTAATTAATTTTGTTACGTACTATAGATACCTAGAACTTATGTTTTATTTTTAAAATGCTATTTTGTAATCTGTATTCCATATATTACCGTATATCAACTTTAGTTGTTTACTTAGAATTTTCCAGCACAAGCTTGCCTTATTGGGGAATTTACACTGCAACCTTTATACTGTACTTATAAATGTGAAGAACAATAAACACTTACACTTACTTACTTGAAAAAAAAATTATTAACAGTCATAGATTTCTTACCTGTGCAAAATGATGCTCGTGGTCTCGCTTTTCTTCTCAAACTTGCTTCCACAGCCAGATAAATCACAATAGTGTAAGAAGCTAGAAACCCGATAGTTCAAATAACGAATAAAAGTGATAATAGACTCCTACTATGAGTTGAAATGATTAAATCACTGTAATTATGGAGTTTCTGAATATTATTTACGAAATATTCTTTTTGGAGTTAGAATTCACACTTGTAAGATGGCCGCCAACAATTGAAGCCCTCTCCAGACTATTAGTATCTAACCTCCTTGGAAATACCTAACAAGTGCACCAACAGTGATTGTTACTGCATTAAAATGTATTTATATAGTTCTGTTATTCAGAAAAAAATGTAAAGCTGGCTCAAGTGTATTATATCTTACTTACCCTAATACAGTAGAACCTCTTTTATAAGTTGTTTCAGGGGACTAGACTAAAAAAATGTATTAGTATTAAAAAAAAACTTATCAATGGAACTATTTAACATGTGAAGCATTATAGGTTGGATCAAAGAATAAAACTTATGAATGTACCTAATAAAATGTATAAACAAGAAACTTATAGCAGATGTTCTATTGTACAGTGGAACCTATCTTATACATTTTTCAGGGGACCAGACTGAAAAAATGTATGTATTACGTGAAAAACTTATAAATGAAACTACTGTATTCAACATGTGAAGCATATGGGTTGGATCGAAAAATGTAACTTTTAAATGTAATGAATGTGTAAATAAGAAACTTATAACGGAGGTTCTACTGTAATACTAGAACGCCTGAAAAGATACTGAGTCACTCACATTGGGCATTATGCGCGCCTGAGGAGTGCCTTGGGACTGCCCGTGTTATCAGGGTAGTTGATTGTGAAATTAAATTGTTAAGATTGAGTAAAAGATTTAGCAAAATGTCAGTTTTTTTATAGTGATCGTTGAAATAACAAATTTTGAGTAAAACAAATACAAATCCCTCAAGTACTGGGTACCGTACGTTCGAAATAATGTCCGTTAATTGGATGAGCGAAGCGAAGATTCAATTTCACTGTACTCAGAAAAAAGTAGACCACATGCTGTTGTTGTTGTTGTTGTTGTTTTGTTTTGTTTACGCTCCACAGCTCAAACGAAAATACAAATTCAGTTGAAACTTGGCACACACAAGTGTTCGCATCTAATTCGATACTTATAATTCGATATTTACACCACTTCTGAGAGAACTCATTTCAAAATTTTGAAAATCCCACGAGAATAACCCAGAGGAGAAAATTCGTGAAAGAATATTTCTGCCGAAAGGATTCAGATTCTCACTGAATTTCAATATAATAATCATACACATTATTCCGAACCTCCACTCAAATCGGATCAGCCGTTTTGATGTAATAAAATATATAATGTAATGTTTTAAGTTTTAGTATTGCTTAAAGCTAGTAAATCCAAGCAACAAGTGTCACCAATTTATAAGGAATGATCAAAACAAGGCCTTCTTTATTTTTTATTTCCAACTACTATTCCAACAAAGTTTGGTAAGTATTTTCCAAGGGCACAACATGTTGACTTGATTTTACCAGTCCCAAGTCCTCTTCTCTCACGTCTCCTCTCGTGTCCGATTCTGCTCTTCTTCCTCCTCTTCCATCTCCACTCTTCTCACCACCTCCCTCCATTTCTCTCTATTTTCTCACCATTTACCGCTCTCAACTTCATTCCATACCTCTTCTCTTTCTTCAACAGCTCTTCTCACTCCCATCTTCCATCTCTCTCTCGGTCTCCCCACTCTTTCTTTCATCTCCTTACATTTCCGACATTTTTAAATAATTTAACAAATTAATTGGAATGAGCAGGGCTGAATAAATTAATACATAGAAAAACCATACATAACATTCAATTTAAACAACTTGGTTGATAAAAAACATTAACAATTGAGCAATCTATAATGAAAAAATGTATGAAGAAAATTGCAATCAAGAATTAAATCATGGATTTTCATAACACAAAAGAAGTGATTTTCTGAATTGAGTGACCAAATCATGAAATGTACCGTAAAATACTATACAAATACAATTGCCCGGAACATGATCCATTATCACGGATATTTTATAATTTTCGAGTCATTTGGCATACCTAACCAGATGCCGTGAAATAATGCAGATTCCAATATTATTTCCATCAATCAATAGACCATTTCCGAAAAGAATGAGCCATCTAGCGGCGATCGTTTGAACTAGAACGGGATGTTATTACCCGAGCTTGAAAGTCCTATGCTGTCAATGCTATTTAGCACGTTTGATTCATATCATTGTGCGTTACAGTGAACGTATTTACTTATTATATGATAGTAGTTTTAACATTTATATGTTTACTATATTACAAGAGATGTACACACTGTCAGAGTGAGTAAGATGAGAGAAAATGCAAGTTTTATATCTTGGTGTTTTGCCTTCAACCCTGTGGATAAGCGGGCTGACTTTTTGAACAGTACTAAAACTCCCAGAATGCAATACGAGTGATCTCGGCTGCTAGGAGGCGTGACGCGCCTGCGCATTGAATTATGAAAATGGTCTATTGTTGTATTCCTTGATTAATTTCTCTGTTTCGAAAGGCAGTCTGAGTTTTATTCTCTTTCCATGTTGAAGAACGTTCACTCTTCTGCTTTGAGCGCATGCAACATATTCCAATAGAACTTCTAAAAATCTTGCTCGGACAAGCGTTGTGAAATCGTTGGCGGAGGTGATATAAAAAGCGAGAATAATCTTAATTTCTTATCAACAGTTTATAGTGTCAGATTTCATAATCCCAAACATGTAAACAGCTTCGAGCGTTGAACGCATGTTGCAAGTTACTCAACGCAGAAGTACCAACGTATCTCGAGCCGTACAGTGACGTCGTCCTTATCCCGCATTATTCCTACGTTTTTTTTTACCACGTTTTTTTCTTCGCTCTTCCATTATCTCCATATCCTTGATTGATGAAGTCATTTCACCTTTTATGTATAACTCCAATTTCAAATATCCTGTTACCTTCTCTTCCTTCGCAAGTGAGTAACCATCCAGACCGGGAATAAATTTGCCAGGAGCTCCGATAAATGACAACAACAACATCAACAATGTCTTTGGTAGTCTCATGAACATTGAACTGCCCCTCATCACCAATTTCGCTTTGAACGGAACGTCAATATTCACTTTCTCCCATTCAATACCTAATGTATATTCACTTTCGCCCGGTATTTCCAAAGTATTCGGAAATTTGAACACTGTAGGCTTAAGATCGTAACGATGTGGAGCGTAGATAGAAGCTCGGTCTGTTGACCATTTAACGGTAGTGTCCAGTGCAATCTTGGCAACGTCAATTTTTACTTTTGCCTCGATGTCAATGATCGTTCTGCTATGTTTCTGGAGAGCGCTGAGATCTTCATCATCCGTAAACTCCCATGTAATGATATTTTTTTTCACTTCTTGTCCCTTTTTAGTGATTGTAGTTGTTTCGTTCTCTTCATTCTGAAAGGTCTCCACTGTCTGTACTTCTCTTATTATTTTCATGTCTGATAGATCAGTCATTTTTAGATCGTATTCAAACTCGTTAATAAGGACATTGGCGCTGTAAAGACTAACTGATCTTTCATCATCTTTGATTTTTGCGTCATCAGATGCCCTTCTACTTCCGGTCTTGACGGCGGAAACGTTGGCAGCGAGGAGCAGAGAGAGGATCATGAAGACAGCAGCCGGCATCTTCCTGGGGATAAATAAATATTCACATGGATATCGTATCTACCCGCGTATAATTCGCAACCCTGTTTTTGACAGTCATTTTTTTAAAAACCCTTTGTATGGTCGTATAAGTCGCACCTGCAGTCTCCGGTACCGTTGAAAATACATCGCGATTGAAATGTTTAACGCTCTGTTCGGAATGCGTATGAGAGAAACCCTTGGTATTGACAAGCACTAATTGCTAGCAGAGATGTGAGAAACCGTTGTGAGGGGCCTCATCTAAACTAAACTCATCCCCAAACATACCCGAGCGCGACCGAGAGCACACGATGATTACGTAAAACGATGACGCATGGCAAACTATTATTTTTGCTGCAAACATTTGGAATAATTACAAGGAAAGGAGGAAAGCATCTTGTAATACATTTAAATTTCTTTATTCACACAACAAAACATTCATTCCAAAGCAATAATGAGCAGACACAATAATACTGTATATAGCAATCATTTACACTGAAAGTAGCACGTTCACCAGGTGATGAGGATTGATGCATTTAACTCTCATGTTTGGAGATTTTGTGCGTGCATATAAGTTGCATCCCTGTTTTGAGCTCTCAAATTTCTAAATGTACATGCGACGTATATGCGAGTAAATACGGTATTCACCCTCATTCTTGGTATTTGTGAAATGTAAATGAGATGAAATTATATTTTTTCCACTCGAAATGGCCGATTGCAATTCCCGAATCACCTTATCTCATTTTATTGGATTCCATCACAAGAATCCTACTTGGGGTGACCATCCGTTCCGGAAAACCGGGATTGTCTTGGTTTTCTACCTACTGTCCCGGTGTCCCGAAATAACTTTCGGAAAACCAATCATCGCGTATCAACATACAGTTTTTGGTTGAATGATCACTAGTATTCAATACGTGCTCGCTTGAAGAGCTTTAGTTCGTGTTATATTTTTCACCCTTTCAAAATAATTGTCAAAAATCAATATGTTTCTTCCTGTTTTTCATTGTTTTCACGATTTTTTTTAGAGTAATTTAATAGAGAATTATGATTTTTAGTGAACGTAGAGGCACAGATATACTCATTGTTGTTTTATTGCAAAACGAATTATACTGATTGGTTCTACCGTTTACCCACCATGTGTTGGTAGCTAAAGGCCGGTATTGGCGCTTTTTGTCCTGTTTTGTTCGTTCCCTGCAAGTTTTACACATGGGTTGCGAGATGTAAAGTGCATCAAGAAAAACAGAAAAAAATAATAATTCCATTTGATATGTTAAAAATATATGTATACATTTACACTTCCAATACTATCAAATTGTTTAGGTCTCAGAAAAAAAAAATCTCAATACCTTCCATACAATTGAAAACTCTAATATCCATTTGAGTAGCCCAGTTCAAACATCACCGCTAAACCAATCTTAAATTTTAAGGCTCGTTATTTATGAATATTAATTTTTGAAGCTAGGTACACAAATCTCAGAACCTATTGGAGCGATTCCCATGAAATTTTCACCATACATTTCTTGATCTAGTATCTAAATAGTATTCCAGGATCTTTCATATGGCTCCAATAATAAGTAGGTTATGTTCATGGCAATACTGAAAAATGCTGTAAAAATAAATTTCAAAATTTATTTACATAAAAAAAAATCATTATTCACTGTATTATCAACACAATCAAAATTATCCTAGCATATCGTATGAATAACACTTGAAGGCATAACATACGAAAAATTATTTCAAAAATACTGTCAGGATTCACCACGAAATGTTCCCAAAGTTGATTACATTTACATGTTCTCCATGTACTGGTCGCTTTTAAGAGTCCACGGGAGTCGATTTATCGAAATATCAGTTTCTTGGTGATAACTTTTGAATGGTATGAGATATCAAAATTCTAAAACGCGAGAAACACAGATAATTTTAATCGGTTCAAAATGATATAAGTTATGACTATTCAAGTAACGTTGCATAACCGTGAATTAAGCGTCGACAGCTAAAAATAACACATTTTTTAGCTGTCGACGCTTGATTGTAATGCGACATGACTTGAATAGTTATAACTTATATTATCTTGAAATTATTATAACCATCTGTGTTTCTCGCGTATTAGAATTTTGATGTCATACCGTTCAAAAGTTATCACCAAGAAACTGATATTTCGATAAATCGACTCCCGTAGACTCTTAACAGGCTATGCAAATATGATTAAAAATGTATTGCCAAAACCTTAGTATGTAACTTCGTTAACGAACGTTAACTAACTTTGTTATCTAACGAAGTTAGATACTAAGATCTTTAGTATTGCTAAAAACTTACATTTTCAAGGTAGCTATAGTTAGTCTCGTCACTATATTCCCGACATGGAGTAGGCCTAGTTCGATCTGTTTTCTACAGTGAAGAAATCTATTTAGTTTATATATCATGTTTTTGATATTTTTATCAGCCGTACGCTCGTATTATGGGTACGGGAGTAAATAAAATATATTATTGTCATCAGCGTAGCTTTCTGAGGTCTATATATAGCACGGCTATCACCGCTTGATACATGACGTTTGGTAAACATTAAGATATTCTTGTATTAAGGTGTCCCCACAGTCTCTATAGGGCAAAAAGTTCCCACCAGGGTAACTATTTGTAAAGATATTGTGAATGTTTACTGAGGATTGATAATATTTTAAGAAGTAATTCTCTGAATGGTTTGAAGCAATTAGCATTAGACGAGCTTAAGCGAGGATTCAATTTGACATACTGAAAAAAATTGGGTTCTTTTTTTTTTTTTTTTTTTCATGTTTTTTTTTGGTTCTCCACAGGTCAAACGGCTACAGGTATCAACTTCAAACTTTTTTTCATCATGGTTCCTCATCCAACCTAGATCTATATAGTTTTGTGGCATTATCGGGTGGTAACTTTTATTTTTATTAACTTTAGAAATTTCAAAAATACCCATTAGAATAACAGCGGAAAAAAAAAAATATTTTTATTCACCAAAAAACATGAAATTTTGCATGAAGTTAGTTACACTTTGATACACATTTCTGAAAACTTTCAGCTTGATCGGGTTGGCCATTTTGAAGAAAAAACATAAAATGTGCCAAATTTGTACCACTCGAAGCAGTTTTTACCCATTTCTAACTTAAATGTCACCCAATTGACGAATGTAGGCAAAAGTTTGGCCAAAAAAGTCGACATACTATTACTATCCGCTCGTCTAACAACACATATATGGCGTTTTCCTAGTATAAAATAATGAGAGAGTGACAAACAGTAGCCTGATATGAAAAAAGAATCAGCATAAACAGAAATATGAAAATTATCAGACGAGCTTTAGCGAGGATTCAATTTGACATACGAAAAAAATTGGTGCTCGTTTTTATGTTTTTTTTTGTTTTGTTTTTGTGTTTTTTTGTCGGTTCTCCACAGGTCAAACGGCTACAGCTATCAACTTCAAACTTTTTCTCATAATGGTTCCTCATCTAACTTAGATCTTTATTGTTTTGTGGCATTATCAAATCGTAACTTTTTTTTTTATGAATTTAAGAAATTTCAAAAATTCCCATTAGAATAACACGACGGAAAAAAAAGAAAATATTTTTTTTTTCCCAAAGAAATGAAATTCCGTGTGGAGTTGATTTACATTTTGATACACATTTCTGAAATGTTTTAGCTTGATCGGGTGAGCCATTTCGAAAACAAACCATAAAATGTGCTAAATTGGTAGCACTGGAAGCAGTTTTCACCCATTTCTAACTTAAATGTCACCCAATTGGCGAATGTAGGCAAAAGTTTGGCAAAGAAGTCGACATACTATTACTTTCCGCTCGTCTAACAACGCGTATATAGCGTTTTCCTAGTATAAAAATAATACGAAAATGAGGAATAATGCTACGAATGTGAGTACAAATGGTTTATCAAAATGGCAATGGATCCTATCAAGGCTGCAATCATGCATAAAATCGCATAATACGTCATTGGACGAACTTTAGCGAGGATTCAATTTGACATACTGAAAAAAATTGGTGTTCGTTTTTATGTTTTTTTTTTATGTTTTTTTGTCGGTTTTCCACAGATCAAACGGCTACAGCTATCAACTTCAAACTTTTTTTCATCATGGTTCCTCATCTAACTCAGATCTGTATAGTTTTGTGGCATTATCGGGTGGTAACTTTTATTTTTATAAATTTTATAAATTTCAAAAATACCCGTTAGAATAACACGGCGGAAAAAAATATAAAAATTTTTATTTTCAAAAAGAATGAATTTTGTGTGAAGTTGAACTACATCTTGATACACATTTCTGGAAATTCTCAGTTTGATCGGGTCAGCCATTTTGAAGAAAAACCATAAAATGTGCCAAATTGGTACCACTCGAAGCAGCTTTTACCCATTCATTAAACAAATTTTAGCGAGGATTCAATTTGACATACTGAAAAAAATTGGTGTTCGTTTATATCTTTTTTTTTTTTTTTCTCAAGTTTTTTGTCGGTTCTCCACGGGTCAAACGGCTACAGCTATCGACTTCAAAATTTTTTTCATAATGGTTCCTCATCTAACTTAGATCTGTATAGTTTTGTGGCAATATCGGATGGTAACTTTTTTTTTATGATTTTAAGAAATTTCAAAAATGCCCATTAAAATAACACGGCGGAAAAAAAAAATTAGTTTCAAAAAACTGAAATTCCGCGTGAAGTTGATTTACATTTTGCTACACATTTCTGAAATTTTTCAGCTTGATCGGGTGAGCCATTTCGAAGATGAACCTTAAAATGTGCTAAATTGGTACCACTCGAAGCAGTTTTTACCCATTTCTAACTTCAATGTCACCCAATTGGCGAATGTAGGCAAAAGTTTGGCAAAGAAGTCGACATACTGTTACTATTACTTTCCGCTCGTCTAACAACGCGTATATAGCGTTTTCCTAGTAACTTAAATGTCACCCAATTGGCGAATGTAGGCAAAAGTTTGTCCAAAAAAGTCGACATACTATTACTATCCGCTCGTCTAACTACGCATATATGGCGTTTTCCTAGTACACTAGGAAAACGCTATATACGCGTTGTTAGACGAGCGGAAAGTAATAGTATGTCGACTTCATTGCCAAACTTTTGCCTAAATTCGCCAATTGGGTAACATTTTAGTTATAAATGGGTAAAAACGGCTTCGAGTCGTATCAATTTAGCACATTTCATGTTTTTTCTTCAAAATGGCTGACTCGATCCAGCTGAGAATTTCCAGAAATGTGTATCAAGATGTTTTTCAACTTCGCACAAAATTTCAATTTTTTTGAAAATAAAAATTTTTCAATTTTTTTCCCGTTGTGTTATTCTAATGGGTATTTTTGAAATTTCTAAAATTCATAAGAAAAAAAGTAGATATTCGATAATACCACAAAACTTCACAAATCTAAGTTAGATAAGGAACTATAGTGAAAAAAAGTTTGAAGTTGATAGCTGTAGCCGTTTGACCTGTGGAGAACCGACAAAAAACATGAAAAAAAAAAACGAACACCAATTTTTTCAGTATGTCAAATTGAATCCTTGCTAAAGCTCGTTAGACGAGCTTTATGACGGTTCAGTGTGTTACCACTCGGCCACACGTTTATTCTCCATAAGTGGGCATTAAAACATCTTTTTCACAATTGCTGGCTCAAGTTCTGAATCATAGTTGAAGAAATATTTGATAAACACTTGAAAATATTTTTAAAACCATAGTGAGAATGTAAGTTCTATCCTTTCTATATATCGTTTTTTTTATAAGGAATTAGTACATTGATCAAACGATTATTCAATTCAGAAATATTTACGTAACATACTCGAAAAACATCCGAAATCAACATCATGGGCTGGCTTTGAGAACAAAACTCAACAATGCAACTCACTCACCTGTCAGCCCAACAAACTACACCATTTCCCCCCCTCATTTGAATCTACCTGTTCCATTGTTCATTCTGCGCTCTGATTGGTCGAGACGGGTGATGCGACACATCAGTGCTACCTGGCGACACTAGACAGAAGCTAAACATCCGTTACTAAGACCACGATCAGAACGTTGACGGTGTTGTGCGCGTGCACTTCGTACCTTCGTTCCGCGTTCGAATTTCAAAAAAACTCGTGTGCATTCTAACCTCTCGTGTGTGTTGTGTGGTTTCTGTGTGCATTATTGGATATTTATAACTACGCCTCAACAATGGATTAATATTTTACACGTGAGTTCATTTATACTAATTCATTACTAATTTAGATTTTACCCTTTGGAATACTATTAATTTATCTAATCGAGTTCATAACGGATATATAAATACGTTGGGATAATTGTGTTTATATCGCTACACCACCTGATAAAGTACTATTCATGACACAAACGTTACGTCTACCTGGATTGGTGAAAAAAAATTTGCAACAATGAATTATCTGTTAGTTGAAAATTGGTGTATTACTGTCGGACTAAATAAGGAAATATGTAATAAATTGCGGAAAGGATAGATTTTATAACCTATAGGAATCAATGTAGGAGTAGGAAACAAGACTAGGTTTTGTTCAACTATTCTCAACTCCTAAATGTTATGACAGTTGAACAAATAGAAGTGAAATATAATAAGTCTATTGCTGGAACACAATAGATCATACGGTATAAATAATTCTACACTGTCTAGACGAAAATACATAAAACCCCTTTCTATTTTATCTGACGGCTAAGCTGTTCGAATTGTAATGGACAAAATAAGGTGTTTATGCTGAAAAATAATCTTATCACCGTGTAGACCTGCACTTGTATATGTATAGTGGCTTTCCAACTCTAAACAATACATATTTTCACCATTAAATGGGAATAATATTCTATATTAGATATTTGAAAACAAATAATAGCTATATTAAGTGTTGAAGTTGAATTACAAGTTATATTTTTAATACTGATTTCACAACCTTATACTTGAATAGCACCAGTAACCAGGTGATAGTAATAGTTAACAAAGTTAAACTATCGATTTGAAAACTATATTTTACAATTGAAGTTGACGTTTAGCTGTGTCGTGTAACCATGGTGTAACGACAAAACACGTTCCAGATAAAACTTGTTCCTACTTCGTTATTCGGCACAAAAAGTACCTATAGAATGCGCTAGCGGCAGCTGTCAAAAATCCAACATGGCGGAAGTTTGGAGGACAGAGTAATCTCTCCGTAGTGTTTACTATGGCTACTTTGCTTGTAATGCAGCTTGGAATGGCCATGCTAAACGTGCATACGTGCGATATTGTTTTATATTCATCTTTTGACAAATCTGTCCAACTTATTCAAGTGGATTTGGATGTTTCATTTGTAGAAAAAATGTTATTGAAACTCAGATCGGATTATTTTAATAATATGCCCCACCACATTTGTTTAAACAATTGTTGTGAGTTAGGTATTAATTATTATTACCACGTAAATGTTTTTTGTGTGAGAATTAGGATTATTACATTATTTCACTCCTTTAGTAACCTATCAAAAACTTATATAGCCTAGGGCCTACATTAACCAATTAATTTACCCATGTAACATTTGTATTCGTTTATTGATATTAGTTCAAAACACCATTTGACCTAAGCTTAGAATGTCCAGTAGGTAATGGTAAGATGTGTATGATTTTTATTTTTTCTAAACATTTTCATTACTTGTTATCTAATCTAGGTCTATGTATGACTACCTATAAGCACTCCAAGGAAATCAATTGTAAGGGTAACATCAAAAATGTGTTATGCTTTAAGAGTAATTTATTTAATTATACGGTTTTTGTTTTGTATAATGAAGTATACAAAACAGTTTTGCATAGTTTTTATATGATAGGCCCTATTTGCAATCAACCCAGAACATATCATCAGTTGTTATGGACAATGTCAAATAATTATTTCCAGTTAAATGTTATTTACAGTCGAATGTTATTTACAAAAATAGTATTTACAATTACCCTAAATGTTACAGGCACATAGTATAGCACTTTTAAAACCTAAAATTTATCATCAATTGAAATCGATGGTGACAAATAATTAATTACAATTATGCTATTTGCAATTGATCTAAAAAGTTACAGATAGGCATATCATGTGCAATCAACCTAAAATGTTTTATCAATTGAAATAAATTGCCGCATTTCGGGAATAAATAAAAGGAACATTCGCGGTTCTTTCCTGCCCCAGAATTACGCTGTGGTACGCAACAATTTCGTCGTGAAACACATTTTTGGGGCGAGAAAGTAGTCACAAACAACGTTGTAACATAGCCACGTGCAGAATTCTGTCCTCCAAACTCTATTTACGGTAGTCGCCGATAGAGCGCATGACTGCAACTTTTTGTGCCGAATTCTGGTAACACTGACAGGTTAGGTTAGTCACTTGAGTGGGTGTCTGTATTCCACCTAAAAAGTGACTGCAAAACGATTAAGGTCCAGTATTACCAAGTTCAGTTAGTATTTATCTGAGAGTTGGTGAAAACAAATACCACAGGTAACCATGATGATAACAAGTTTGAACTGTCAGATAAAGGCTAACTGGACTTGGTGATACCAGGCCTAAGCGCTATTTTCATCGAAATGATTCTTGGTTAAATTTGATTAGCTTTAGTATAGAGTTGATAACTTCAAATTAGGTTAGTCAGGTTAGGTTTATTCAGGATTTTAAGTTGATTGTCTACACTCGCGCATGTGGGCCCCACCAGATTTTTTTTATCAACATCGAAACTCGATACAAAATACACGATGTAGGCTAGTGGTACCAACCTATTTCATCATAATATAAAGAAGGTGTTCCAACTCCCATACTTATAACATGGACGGTATTTGTGGTTTCTTACGGTCAGTTCAGAGCCAAAGGTCTCGATTGCCTGTCACGATTTAGCGGATTCCCTTGTGAACTAGATGTAGGTAAGAGTGGCTACAGTACCGGCGGCATTGTTGTACTCACAAAATATATAATTCGCGTAATGTACAGGGCCGTGTATAGCATTGTTGAGCATTGTTGTTATAGATAGTTTGAAATACAAGCGATAGTTGCGCTACAGGCAATCGGGACGATGGACTCAGATTTTGACCCCGGAAATATTTCACTTTCAAGACTAGAGTTGGGTCACCGTCTTTATATAATGATAAAATAGGTTGGTATCACTACATCGGGCAGAATCATTTCCCCCCAATTAGAGCTGTGGATGAAAGTAGGATGGTTTGGACGGGGCACCACAAGAACGATTTTCTCGCCCCATTTCGACTATTTTGAATGAAAAAACAATGAACTTTGACATCTGGACTGCGCTGTCTGTTGCCATACATTTTTCGCCGCAGATAAATGTACTAAAGTGATGTTATTCTGTGAGAATATTTACGGTCGTTGATTTGATTTCACAAAACTTCGTCGCGGAGCAACATATATTTTTCCGAGTACAAAATCACGCGTGGAATATTACAGTCAATGGCTGATCTAAATATCATTTTTCTGGCCGCGGCTCGGCCCCAAAAACAATAAAGTTCTATTTCAAAATCAGAAGAATATTGGACGAAATTTCAAAACCTGTGGAGACTGGAATGGCTCAGGGAGGATTGTGGAGGGGAACCTGACCATAAAAAACGTTATAGCGCGTAGAGGAGCGGTCGAGAGAGGGAATTTGAGAGTTTTTGTGGATTGGTTTTCAATTAGTACCAGTATTTTTCAAAATTAGAAATTAGTATTTTTCATTACGGTATGATTGTTTAATTTTGCTAATCAGTTTAAGGCCTTGCCACCGCACTTTTATGCAACTGTAAGTGTAAACGAGAGATAAAATGAATAGAATGAATATATAAAATTCTAGTAACAAATCGTTTGAAAGTAGGACTAATTGTCCCAGTCACATGATCACAGTGTAATAGTAGAAGAATGTCATTGTATCAAGCATGGCAGACTTAATTGACATCCGGTCCTCCCCTCCCTCCCTTCCGGTCGCTACATGTCCAGGTGATTGTTGTGGGAGCTAGGTTGCTATGGGAACCAACAACAACAACAATGTGTAGATACCTGTATGTGGTATATACGTAACATGTGAAAGGAAATTATTGGATTAAAAGGGTGTTGGTTTGATCACATTGTACATTGATGGTAGATAAAAAGTGAAGTACCTCTTTGAAAAGACTCTTTTCACATCGTCTGTATGATATAAATGGCGAATCAATAGATTCTTTCTCATGTGATGTCGTTATTTGAAGTCTTATTGTAAATTGTAGAGCATTCGGGAGGCAATACTTAACATCTCACAACTCATGAGTAAAACCTGCAGGGAACGAACAAAACAGGACAAAAAGCGTCAATACAGGCCTTTGGCTCCCAACACATGGTGGGTAAACGGTAGAACCAATCAGTCTAATTATTTCTGCAATGAAACAACAAAGAGTATATCTGTACCTCCACGTTCACTAAAAATCATAATCTTCTAACCAATTGACCACTGTAGATCGTCCGTCCTCGTGATGTCACAAAATATAAAAACCAATCAAGTGGACAGTGAAGCAGGGGAAATAGGAAAATGACCAATCTAGGTATCTAAAATTTCCCCTGCTTCGTATATAAGTCACGACCATCTACAATGGTCAATTACCCTGAAAAAATCGTAAAAACAATAAAAAAACAGGTAGAAACATGTTTATTTTTGACAATTATTTTGAAAGTGTTGAAAACATACCACGAACTAAAGCTCTTTGTACGAGCACGTATTGAATACTAGTGATCATCTAACCGAAAACTGTAAGTCAATACGATGATTGGTTTTCCGTTGCCAACTTGGGCCCCGAACGTCTGCAATCAAGCCGGTAGGCAAGATGTGAAGCGGCCTCTTAACGTGATAGCATGTTTGTAAGGTTACATAGTAACTAAAACATTTGTAGGTGAACAAACAAATACTGCATTTTATATTTTATTGAAGACTTCGAAGTGTGATTGCTGTCGAACGGCTCGACGGAATTGATCGCGATAAAGATCCCGATCAGAAGTCTGGAAGATATGGGCGAAAAACGGGACCCATGTGCTAGTCCCATAAGGCCAACGTTAAGAGGCCGCAGGCGCTTGTATTTCACGCCGCAAACTCTCACGTCCGTAATTTTTGAGATATCAATATGTTTGTTTTTGCATTCTGTTGATAATTGGAAGAGGGAGGTTATAGCATTTACAGAATTTTGAACAACAAATTTGTAATTTTTCAAATTCTTCAAATGGAAAATGAGAAAATTTCTAGTTTACGGAAACTTAGATATATATATTTTTGAATACCGAAAAAAAATATGGACTGTGAAATACATCAAAAGTGTGAGTCAGGGAATTAACGGCGTTTACGAGAATATGAGTTCGGCGGGCTGGTCCATGGGCTGCGCCTAGCACACGATGCATGTTAAACTCTAGTCTGAAGCGAGCGAACAACGAGCGCGTGTAGCGCGCCTGCGGCCTCTTAAGTTCAATGATAATTGTAATTCGACTGGGATATTAATAAATTATTATTAATATTAGTATTGCACTATTATTATATTATTATAGTCTACAGAAGTATATCCCTTAGAGCCGGAATTACAAAGTCCAGCTAGTCTTTATCTGACAGTTCAAACTTGTTATCACCATGGTTACCTATGCTATTTGTTTTCATCAACTCCCAGATAAATACTAACTGGACTTGGTAATACCGGGCCTTAGAAGTCTACGTATACGGTATATTTCTTCAAATGTATAACCCCACAGATAAGCCTTTCCAGGCTTTGTGGACAAGAGTGGCCCATCAATCTAATTTGAGAAATTGTTTCTATTATTCTCATTTTTTAATATTATTTAGGCCTATTCTGTTTTGGAAACCATCAATCTTCAATAGATTTTTTTTATTTTTTTAATAGCATCGAAACTTGATACAAAATCATTGTTCCCCAATTGACCAATGTAGATGGGCGTGACTTATACGAAGCAGGGGAAATTCTAGATACCTTGATTGGTTATTTCCCTATTTCCCCTGCTTCACTGTCCACTTGATTGGTTTTTATATGTTGTGACATCACGAGGGCGGACGATCTACAATGGTCAATTAAGGCTAGGCCTATATGGATATAAAATAAAAACTATATGACGTATCATGTTCTGTTATTATCGTCAGAATAAAATGAGATATGATAATGAAATGATAGTAAAATGAATTGATATAATATGAATAAAATAATAAATGAAATGAAATATTGTCTAAATGAGTGTAATATGATTAGGCCCACATTTAATAAAACACAAATCTTTAACAGTAAGCATTGCACAGCTGTCATAGAAGTCCATACAAGTATAGAAAGCCTCTGCAGTTTTATCTGTTTATTTTGTCCCAGTTGTATATATACATACATATTGTGAGCCGCGTACATTATTTAAACATAGTAAACGCCGTTAATTGTGTAAATAGTGAAACTCGTAGTAAGTTGTATGCAATTACTGCTAATTCATTTAAAATGTTTTCAGGATTAAATTGTATTTTCACGATTTTAAATTGAATCCTTTAACAGCTAGAATAGACCAATGGTTGCATTTTGAGTTTGAATTTTAATTGACAAAAAACGAATTCATTTATTTATTTGTCCATTACTTCGCAGTCAATACATTAGTGGCAAAGATCTTAAGACTGAATTACATCTAAAATGGTGTTAATATAAAAGGTCTTTGGCATCTTATTATAATACTAAGAAACATCATCTAATTTGCTATTTTTTTTTGCTATTTTTTATTTCACAAAATATAAGTTGCAATTAACTGTACAATCTTGTATTTCACGGGTAATTATATTCTTGCAATCATGTTGTAAAATGTGATGAAAAAGCCGGGTGAATGACAACAGGAATGACGCAGTGAAAGTGAAGAAGACAGTGTCCTAACAGTTACACAGATATCCGCTTATTGACGATCTCTCACCAACACTTCAGTAACTGAATTAATTGCTGAATTCATGAATGAATTGAATGAATGAGTAGTGAAATACGGCTTGGTTAGTCATGTGAATTTTCATGAAATTTTTTTTCGTTGAAAATTTTTATGAAATCAAATAATTAAAATGGGGTGGTTAGAGTGCCCTTGTGGTAACCCGTCCAAACGATTTTACTTTTCATCCATAGCCTTAATTGGGGAACAATGATTTTGTATCTAGTTTCGATGTTATAAAAAAAAAAATGACATTTTTCATGAAAACTTTCAGAAGCTTGAAACTGACCAATTTTTTCAAAAAAACATTTTTTATGGTATATTAGTAGTCACATAAGAAACGGGAGTTTGAATTCACTCTCAGTTTGCTGAATAATTTGCTGGGCCACCTCATTAAAGGTGGGCCTACCAATTTATTACTGCGTTTGCTTACAAAATTGTCAAGACCCTATAACTGAGTAGGGTCTATATGGAGAGAAGTTTTTTTTATCAAAACACTGCCGCCAAAACGGTTGCCACACGGACACAGTACAACACCATAAAAAACAATGCATTATTTAATAAAAAATAAAAGAATTAAATGTAAAAAAAATATAATAGAGACATTATTTAAAAAAAAATTCGTGATAACAAAAAATGAGTATCAAGAGTTATGTGAAAAAAAATGACTATATAAAATCAGACATAAGGAAACACTCAACATACCATTTCACCGCACAGCTAAATTTCAATCTTCGTTTTCATACGTTGCACCGAAACTATATAACGAGGTTCCATCAACTTACAAGAAATTGGAACATCATGTATTTAAATCAAGAATAAAATCAGACTTACTGGAAGAGCAAAAGAGAAGTGAGAGAACTTTTTGTTCATCTTAGATATAAAATAAAATATAGGATTATATTGGGTTAAGGCTTTTCGAAGTTTTTGAATAGCCAACGCAACCCTCAACCCAAACGCAAAACCAACGCAACCCTCAATGCATCTTAGTCCCATCTTTAGGCTTGGCATTAACGTCCGAAAAATGAACTGTCCGAAAATGGTACTTGAAAAAAAAATCAGTTATCCAAAAACTTCCGAAAAAATATAGGCCTATATGGTAGGCAACCCCCTGAAGAATGAACTGCCAGAAAAAGATATATGATATAGGGCCACCCCTAGAAATTAAAGTGTCTTAAAATGGAAGCTGTTCGAAAAAAAATTGAAAAAATCAACTGTACTTAAACAACAGAATGTTTTGCGAAGTGGAGGATCGAAACTGAGACGGTTTGTCGAGTGGCTAGTACTCTGAACCGTTCTTTACGAGACCGGGGTTTGATTCTCGCCATGGACGACTATCCTGACAGGGGTTTTTCGTGGTAATTCCCTCTGTCGTTCAGGTTGATACTGGGATGGTTCCTTAACAACAGGCCACAACCGACTCCTTCCCACTATCCAAGGACACCTGATAAAATATCTTTTCATTTCATCATCCCACCATCTCATATATCATTCACCGACGCCAATAGATCGTAGCTAGCCATCAGTATAGTGCGTCGTTCAAAACCGAACATAAAAATAAAAAATAAATAATTACCGGTACCTGGACGAACCCGGATTCCTATTCACATCAATTGATGCTAAAAAAGTTTACTGTCTCGGTTACTATCATGATCGATCATCTTGACAGAGGTTCCGAGTGGTTTCCGTCAGTCGTTCAGAGTGAATAATATGATATCTGGCCACAACCGTCACCTTCTTATCATATCCCTACAAGCTGAAGAGGAAAACGGATATTCACTGGATAGATAATCTTCCTGTACGGTAGACTAAAGGGACATCACAACTCAGAAACTTCATTTACAGAAATATTGACGATATTTATTTCAAATATTTAGTTCAAAGTGGAAGATATCAACATTCGTGTGTTTTGTCTACTCTTGATATCAATGCTGATAATGTCCGGATATATATCACAGAAACGGTTTTTACTTATAATGTGTTCCGGACTTTCGGAAACTGAAAGACTGTTATCTGCGGCGGAAAGTTATGGTCACCAACAGCGCAGTCCTGGTGTTAAAGTTCATTGGTTTTAAATAATTAAAATGGGGTGGTAAGATCGCCCTTGTGGTGCCCCGTCCAAACGATCCTACTTTTCATCCTTAGCCTTAATTGGGGAACAATGATTTTGTATCAAGTTTCGATGTTATTAAAAAAAAAAAAAAATGTATTCCTTCAAGAGGCCTCTTTACATGTTGCCTACCGGCTTGATTGCAGACGTTCGGGGCCCAAGTTGGCAACGGAAAACCAATCATCGTATTGACTAACAGTTTTCTGTTAGATGATCACTAGTATTCAATACGTGCTCGTACGAAGAGCTTTGGTTCGTGGTGTGTTTTCAACCCTTTCACAATAATTGTCAAAAATCAACATGTTTCTACCTGTTTTTCGTGGTTTTTTACGATTTTTTTAGAGTGATTTAATAGAGAATTATGATTTTTGATTCGATTTGATTTATGTGTGAACGTGAAGGCACAGATATACTCACTGTTGTTTTATTGCGAAGATAATTAGACTGATTGGTTCCACCGTTTACCCATCATGTGTTGAGAGCTGAAGGCCTGTATTGACGCTTTTTGTCCTGTTTTGTTCGTTCCCTGCATGTTTTACTCATGGGTTGTGAGATGTAAAGTAACCTCTCAATTCCAGAGGAAACTAGAAGTAATCATCTCACTTTCAGAAATTATAATTAATTAATTACTTCTTCAGAACCTGGTTATTTTTTCTGAGTCTTGACGTAGGCTTCACTCGATTCTATAATCATGTTTCTATACAGAATCGGTAATGTCCACGTCATGACTCGTGGTCTCTGGAGGACAAATAAATTAATTTTAATTTCTGAAATTGAGATCAGGATTTTTAGTTTCCTCTAAAATTTGAGAAATTAATCTCGTCATCATTCTTTTAAAATTCAGTGTCAGTGTTGTGATGTCCTTTAAGTGTCATGGGAGTCGGTTTCGCGAAGTATCACTTCTTTGGTGATAACTTTTGGATGGTATGAGATATCAAAATTTTTATACGCGATAAACACAGATAATTTTAATAGCTTCAGGATGATATAAGTTATAACTATTGTAGTCATGTCGCATAACTGTCAAGCGTATACAACTAAAAAATATATTTTTTAGCTGTATACGCTTGACGGCTAGATGACATGACTCAAATGGTTAAAACGTATAACTTATACTTTTTTATATTGGGTTTTAACGACGCACTATACAGATGGCTACTATCTATTGGCGTCGGTGGACGATGAATGAAATGATGGGATGATTAGATGAAAGGTTATTTTATCAGGTGTTTTGGATGGTGGGAAGGAGTCGGTCGTGGCCTGTTGTTAGGGAACCATCCCAGTATTAATCTGAACGACAGAGGGAAACCACGAAAAATCCCTGTCAGGATGGTCGACCATGGCGGGAATCGAACCCCGATCTTCCGAATGACGGTTCAGTGTGTTACCACTCAGCCACGCGTCTCGGTAAACTTATATCATTTTGAATTAAGGTATAAGTTTTAACTATTTAAGTCATGTCGTATAACTGACAAGCGTATACAGCTGAAAATGTGTTTTTTTAGTTGTATACGCTTGACAGTTATGCGACATGACTTGAATAGTTATAACTTATATCAACTTGAAGCTATTACAATCATCTGTGTTTCTCGCGCATTATAATTTCGATATCTCATACCGTCTAAAAGTTATCACCAAGAAACTGATATTTCGCTAAATTGTTTCCCATGGACACTTGAGAGAGATAAAAACCAAGTACCTAAACAATATATATTCCATCTCTTTTGGTAACCACTTACAAAAAGTTAGTATTACAACAAATTTACTGTGGAAACGATCGAACGTCCCGTCGAACAATCGGCTGTGCCGATTCATTAACATTAAAATAATTGTGTTTAAATTATATCTACCAGTGCACACAAATTACTTGGGCCTATCTGATTTAAGCGAATCGAAACACCCGATCGCCATAGTTGATACATAGAAGAAACGGTCAATCGGAATATTCATTGAAATCTGTGTTCAAGTGACGTTTCTTGCTCTATAAACTATGACCTATAAATACAAGTTTTTTTGAATATTATGCATAATAATAATAATGTGTATGATATATGTATTGACGAGAGATGAAGTAGCGAACCAACCGTTCGTCAGTGGTGTGGAATAGGTGGGACGGTCGATCGTAACATTCACTTCTCGTGTATATATAATTCGTGCATGAGTTTTTCAAGTGTATGTTAAGACAATAGAGATCAGTCCGTGTGGGGGGAGAAGGGGGGGGGGGGGGAGAGGTGAAAAGGGGGGGTATTCGTCAGGAACTAGATTCTTATGAAAACTGTTACATATTTATCATATATTATTATCTGGGTCTGATATTTTACATACAAATGTGATAAATGAAGAATTTGAATATTAGAAGAAACTGGTATAATTAAATATTTTATACAATGGAATATGTTTTTTTTATAATGATTTCAGGCTGAGATTTGGTTTGGAAGACAAATAAATGTATGGATAACATTTGTTTTACTTGCTTTGAGAGGAACTGTTTGGTAAATTCGCATCGGGGAATTTACGTTTTTATTCATTTATCATCTGTATATTACTAGGAAAACGCTATATACGCGTTGTAAAACGAGAGAATACTATTAGTATGTCGACATTTCGCCAAACTTTTGCCTACATTCGCCAATTGGGTGGCATTTAAGTTATAAATGGGTAAAAAACTGCTTCGAGTGGTACCAATTTAGCACATTTCATGGTTTTTTTGTTCAAAATTGCTCACCCGATCAAGCTGAGAATTTCCAGAAATGTGTATCAAAATGTAATTCAACTAAACACAACATTTCATTTTTGGGGGGAAAATAGAAATATTTCAATTTTTTCCCGCCGTGTTACTCTCATGGGAATTTTTGAAATTTCTAAAATTCATAAAAATAAAAGTTACCAATCAATAATGCCACAAAACTATACAGATCTGAGTTAGATGAGGAACCATGGTGAAAAAAGTTTGAAGCTGATAGCTGTAGCCGTTTGACCTGTGGAGAACCGAAAAAAAAAAAAAAAAAAAACATAAAAATGAATACCAATTTTTTTTAGTATGTCAAATTGAATCCTCGCTAAAGCTCAATTAACAATTGATTACCGATCGAATGAATATTTTTTTATCCATTTTATCATTTTAAAAGTATTATTGTTTTTACTTCTTATATTTCTTTTCATCGTTATACCTTGAAGCTGGTTCAACCTCATGATTATACTATAAGCCTACATGGCACCATACATATTCCACAATTGATTATCGATATACCTACTATTATATAAGCCCTATCATGTTCACTAGATTCATACATTCAGGCTCGAGAACTCTTGATTCACTATTTTCTATCGTGTCGATAAAGCAGTTTCACCTTCTGTGGTTGCTATATACTACTTTATCGGCTCAGCTGACAGGACCTAATAAGAGTGTATATATATATATATATATATATATATATATATATATATATATATATATATATATATATATATATATATATTCAATATATATATATATATATATATATATATATATATATATATATATATATATATTCAATATATATATATATATTCAATATATATATATATATATATATATATATATATATATATATATATATATATATATGTATATTCAACCCCCGTATAACCTAGCTGTTGGTGGGGTCGTTAAGCAAACAATAATCAATCAATATATATATATTCAATATATATATATATATATATATATATATATATATATATATATATATATATATATATATATATATATGAATGAACGTAGGAATCCCTATTTTGAAATATATCTGCATTACAAAAGTTGGGTGGATTTTTTAGCTCATAATAATATGCACAATTTCCGGCATATCATCCAAAACAAACGTATACATTCTATGACTATCAATAACGTAGATACATTCCAACTACCAGCAAAGCCCAATAGTGAAGCACGCAGCGTGAGAAATATTGGTATTCGTTCAGCTATTCCAATCGATAGAATCGACCCGACCGTTATTTATAAGCCAGTTGGAAAGCTTTTGGTTACAATTTGTAGCTCTTAATATCCATGCAAATCGCTGATTTCCCACACGAAGCTGGCAACGATCCGTTTAAACATCAGCAATCGCCATGTTTTAGATTCGATATTCATCCAGAATTACTTGATGTAAATTCTACCTTTCTATTTATTTGAAATCACACAAATTTCATGACATTTTCTTCGATTTTCTTGCCAACCGAAACATTTGTATATCAATTACACGGCAGAATTCGAGTGTGCACTATAGTGACACGGTAGCCCGGTTTATTCCGGTCCGGTAATTTATTTGAACCGTTCAGAAACTCTCCGTGAGATTTATTACCGGCACGGAAAGAACCGTGTTACAGTTTGACTATATGAAACAGGCGCTATGCAATTACTAATTACGTGAGGTCGTACACAATACCGGTACCTACATTGATTACTCCCAGTTTCAAGTGTTTTAAAATTATTTCTGTGATTTTTTTTTATTTTACTGTCACAAGAAAAGAATAAAAATTACATGAACATTCTCAAACAAATCTACAAAGCCTTTGACAGGCTTTTCTGTAGGATAATAAAATAATATTCCGAATTAAACAAACACAAATGACTAGTGGTGAACAATAAACAATTACAATATATACTACATTTTGTCAACTGACAATTATCGAATGCAAATCAGGAGAAATTCAGAAAGAGAAAATTACACTCATTTTCAGAAATACTGCTTATGAAAAACAGAATGCCTTGATTTTGTTTCAACAATTTTCCGGTACACGGAAAAACGGGACACATTATTATTTCTCCTTCAGGCCTCCAAAAATAGGCCTATAGTTATTTGACATTTGATTATTGTATTTCTCATTTTTAGATGGATTGATGGTAAAAATGAAGCATTGCTTTAGAGTCCACGGGAGTCGATTTAGTGAGATATCAGTTTCTTGGTGATAACTTTTGAACGGTATGAGATATCAAAATTCTAATATGCGAGAAACACAGATAATTATATTAGCTTCAAGATAATATAAGTTATAACTATTCAAGTCATGTCGCATAATTATCAAGCGTCGACAGCTGAAAAATGCTTTTTTTCAGCTGTTGACGCTTCACAGTTATGCAACATGACTTAAATAGTCATAACTCAAATCATCTTGAAGCTATTATAATTATCTGTGTTTCTCGTGTATTAGAATTTCGATATCTCATACCGTTCAAAAGTTATCACCAAGAAACTGATATTTCGATGAATCGACTCCCGTGAACTCTTAAAGGTATTGCTAAAAGATATTGCTAAAGATGTCAAATCACTTGTTAGACGTGACCTGTTGATATCTTCCCCCGATGACGTGTGGAGCGCACACTAGATACATGGAGCGCATATAAACATTTGGCACCATCATTCACCACACAAAGGTTTCACTTTACATATGGAGCGCATTTTCAACATCGCTTATTCAACCACATGATGAATGATTAACAATCATTTAAAATTGAGGTAAATAATTTATTCTTCCTAATCTATAAATCGTTTCATGTTTTCCATTATTTCAAATGCTAATTTCTATTCTCGATTCTTTTCTTCTCTAAAGCAATTAATTGTAGGTAAAAATCTCGTTTCCCGATCTTTTATCACCTGGGTGATATGAAAGAGAATGTTTGGCGTGATTTCCCAATGAAAAGGGTAGAACTTGCTTCTCGAGGTCTAAAGATTGTATTATAAAGTAATTTATGATAATTATATTCTTGCGAGAATGTTTTATATATCCTATTGAGGATTGAGGATTACTTTGTGATTGGTTCATGAATGATGTGCTCGGAACTGTCGTTCGTTCGAATAGCTCAAGCAAAACCTCACGAGGGATTAATAGCATTAACCACAATTCTATTTTTGGATGAGCGTAGCGAAGACTCAATTACACTGTACTTGAAAAATCGAAGGTGTTTTTTTTTTTTTTTTCGCGCTCTACAGGTCAAACAGAAATTCAGATCATGATGAAACTTGGCACACACATGAACCCCTATCTGACTTGATGCTGTATAGTTTTGAGGCAAAATCGGTTAAACAATTCTTGAGATAAATCATTTTGAAGTTTTCAAAAAACCCATATGAATAAGCCAGGCGGAAAAAATGACAAAGTGAATGTTCTCCGAAATTTTTCAAATTCTCACAGAACTCGAACAACATAATAATACACATTATTACGGACTTTTACTCAAATCGGATCAGCCGTTTTGATGTAAAAAAATATATAATGTTATTTGTGTCAATTATTCAAAGCTATTAAGATACCTATTAAATCAAAGCAACAAGTGTCACCACTTGATTGTAAACGATTAAAACAAAGCCTTCTTTATTATCATATAAATTATTAATGGCAAATAAGATGGCAGTGATGTAATGGTTCGGATCTCAAGGTGTATATATATATATATATAATAACCAATCCAAAGGTAAGTTGATATGTTCCAGCTCATCCATCAACGCGGAAACACATAACGCGTTTGCCTAGTTAGACACATTCGGACAAGAAAATGTCCGAAAACGGTCTTCTTGATTACAATTTGTCATTAAAATTCACATTGAAGAATCCTAAAACTCAATGTGGCTCTGATTTTGACGTCACCAAGTGGGTAATTGTGGTCAATGCTATTACCGCTCTCCGTAGCTCGGTCAGCTGAGGCACCGCTTCAGAAACTGAAATCACCGTTAGGGGGTGGGGTTTGAGACCTGCATAAGCAGAGGTGTAGTCGTAAGAAATAAAGTGCCCAGGGATAATTGTAGGTATAAACCAAAATTTCGCACAAAAATCGATATGTAATTTATATTTTGTCAATGCGAATCTTATTGGTGGTGGGTTGGCCCCCCCATAACGCAACGCAAGGAGAAAAATTAATTTTTAAATTTTTATTCATTTTAATTGTTAATTATTTTAATTTTTATATGTCTTTGTCCTATGATTAGAAATAAAATAACATATTACCAAAGATCAGTGTCCTACGCCGCCCTGCCTCCGCCTTACAATTGGAAGCAGGGCTACGTCCTGTCCCACAAAAAGAGACCCAGGGCACCGCCCTAGACCGTCATTGTCTCACTACATGCCTGTGCATAAGGCATGGATTTTTGTAAACGTCCTCTCACTAATCATCACTTCATAGTTTCCTAATCACCTACTTATTCGTACCCCCGTATAATCTAGCTGTTGGTGGGGTCGTTATAATCATAACAAGAGTGACAGTCAACCAGTGAGATCACATGTTCAGTCTTTTGCAACGGGTGGTGGTTGCGGCTACGCCGAGGTCATCACGCACGTGAAGCGATGGGAATCGAACCCACGACTCCCTTACGACAACAACGTCAGTGGACATTGCTACCTGAGCAGTGACTGGAGTTAGAATAACGACCTTCGATATCAAAGTTTTTTATTCAACTTAATTTGGATCGCCTCAAGGCTTTTTACCCTTAGCTGTTACATTCAGTTCCCACGCATAGGTCTATAGGATCATCGCCAGTAGCCATATATATATATTTTTATATATATATATATATATATATATATATATATATATTTATATATATATATATATATATATATATATATATATATATATATATATATATATATATATATATATTTGAACGTTTTGGTCAAATCATGAAAATGTGACCATTCTGGGACTTGAACCCAGGACCTCTTGGTTTGTACCCAAAGCTCTAACCAACTGAACTAAATAGCCACTGAGATTCAAGTCGAATAATCGACACATTTATATGACAAGACAAATTTGATATAATTTGATAAATATATATATATATCCCAACCATTAATTCTAGAGAACAGAAAAACGGTTGATCGGCACCAATTGAAGTGAAGTAAAACAAACTAATTACTCGACCGCGGTCCCCCACAGCCATGACAAATGTTTGTTGTAAGTAATCAAGTAATTATTTTAATACCTGTTATTTCTCTAATACCCGTGTGTTTATCTTGGCCTAATACCGCTGCTTCCTTGTTACACATGGGTTACGTTGTCGTAATAATACTTACGAAAGGTTACTTGGACGGAAGCTTGCAGCGTTTTTAAGTTGAAAACCAATAATTATTATATTCTTATTCATAAATTAATAATATTTTTACATATTATTATTATATTACGCACAGTTTAGTTGATCAGTGTATTCATAAGACTTCGGGGTATAAACTATACTTGACTCAGTGGTAAAGTATGTGGACTGTCATGCGGGAGTCACTTGTGCTTATTAATCACCTAAACATTTGGCTGAGTTTAACTCACTATGTTTTTTCCAGAGTTCCTGGGGGAGAAAAGGGGAAGTTTGAGGGAAAATATACAATAATAAATACACATTTATACCGTCCATTTCTCCTCCCAAGTATTTGTTGTTGTTAACCATACCCCCCCCTCCCCCCATAGTACAAAATGTGCTGTTTTGTTAATGATACAAGGTTCAAAAAGGTCAAATAAAAGTTTAATCAAAATATTGAAAGTTGAATTATTAAAATATTGAAAGTATGAAAACGCATGCTTTTATCATGCTATCTATTTCATTCTTTTATTTTTATTTTTTCATTTTATTTTATTATTATTGTTTTATTTTATTTTTATTTAATTCATTTTTATTTTATCGCATGCTATCTATCTTGATTTATATCAGCTGTCACTGTCCATAAGAACAAGCAGGAATACTTCTGCCTTATGACTTATGACGTAGTACAATTTTATGCAAAACCGAGTCATGTCCATGTTCAACTAGGGTATTTTTATTAAACTTTTTCTTCAGTTTTCATGAAAAACAAAAAAATGAGCACATTGATTTTTATCCGCTCATTAACACATACAATTACTAGGTCATTCCATGCATCTTCATAATACCACCATACGACTTTTTCCTCGCATTTTTACATTCTTTTCTTTTGGCGCCAAACATAAAAACTTGTTTCGATATTCATTCATGAATAGTGTTCACACGCATGGTGCTGCTTGATTACCATGCAGTGGAATGTCAACGCAGTTCCGAGGAATGTATCGTCACGACTGTGAATCTGATGTGATACGACAGCCTGAGGCAGGACTGTTCTAATTAAGAGTACTTGGGAGTCAATTCGGAGGAATTAAAAGTTTTCCGGTGTCAATTTGGATGGTATGAGATATCAAAATTCGAATACGGGGGGCACACGGATATTTTTAATATTCTCAACATGGAAAAAATATAATTAGGCCTATATATAGCTCATGCCGCATTGTCAAGAGTGGACGGCCAGTTTTTGTCCAGCTGTAAAAGCTAAGTGAACAAATAAAGAAGTGTGAAAATTTCAAAAAAAATAGTAGATTGAATAAATAAATAAGATAGTGATGAAAAATAGTAATAAAAACTAAGTAAACACTATTTAACTTATATCTTAAGTTGTAGAAGTATTTATTTTCAGTTCCATTGTAATGAGTGGTCGAGTGGGTATAGCACACTAAACCGTAATACAGGAGGTCGTGATTCGATTACCGCCATGGTCGACCATTCTAACATAGATTTTTCGTGGTTCCCATCTGTCTTTCAGGTCAATACTGGGATGGTTCCTTAACAACAGGCCACGACTGACTCCTTCCCACTATCCAAAAACACCTAATAAAATAACGTTTCATCTCCTCATCCCATCATCTCATTCATCATCCACCGACGCCAATAGATAGTAGAGCCATCAGTATATAGTGCATCGCCAACCCAATATAAAATGAAGAAATGAAAACAATTTCGGTTGCCTATTTTTTTTTTTAAATAGCATTTGGTAGCAAATTACTGTCTAATGGGAGCCGCAACCTGTATATCAACAGCAACGGAAATATATCAAGGAAACTTCCATATTCTTCTGGACTTTCCAGTTCCAGGCAGGAAGTCGTCCGAATACCACTCAAAGATGGGTATTCCAGGAGAGAGATATATATATATATATATAAGATATATAAGGAAACACCCAACATGCCATTTCACCGCACAGCTAAATTTCAATCTTCGTTTTCATACATTGCACCGAAACTATATAACGAGGTTCCATCAACTTACAAGAAATTTAGAATATCAAGCATTTAAATCACGAATGAAATCAGACTTACTGGCACAGCAAAGGAGAAGTGAAGAAAATTTTTGGTCATCTTGAATATAAAATAGTATATAGGGTTATGTGGTGGACCAGTCACTGTGACACCAGAATGAAAGCTGGTGTCATACACTGAACATCGCCTTCTTGTATATGTATTCTTATATGCAAATAAAGAAGATTTATTTATATTTATTTATACACCGCTTACAATAATTCTTTTCAACTTGACCTTTTTCGTTTCTCAACCTCATCTTATATTTGAACACACTTTTTGAGGAAAAATATTTTATACAATACAGCTCAATATATATTCAAAACCGTGCACATTTTCAAGATATAGGCCAAAGTTGATGCGGAAAACTCTTAGGAAGATCATTATTGTGATGAAAAATATAATATAATATCAAATGAATAGAAATAACAATTGAAATTAAAAATACTTGGAATATACATCCTTCGAATTTTTAGTTTTGATTGTCTTTTCCAATAAATGCTAAGTTATTACATCTCTACTATGGTATGATTTTTCACAAGTTACAGGTGAGACAACTTATTCTCCACCTGTATACCAGTCTCAGTATTCGAATCCAAAGTTCCATTATTCTATTTCATAAAATAATGATTTTAATAATGATTTTTTATAATGATTTTAAGGGCATCACAAGATCGGTTTGTGTTTCTCCCTTCATAGAATGTTGAATTCCATGTCTTTCATATTAGGTTTTAACGACGCACTGTAATGATGACTTAGATCTATTGGCGTCGGATGAATGATTGATGGGATGGTGAGATGACGGTTTTATAGGTAATGGGAAGGATAGTGGGAAGGAAGCGGTCGTGGCCTATATTGTGGGAACCATCCCGGCATTAGCCTCAGAGGGAAATCACAAATAAACTTGTAAAGATGGACGGTGGCGAGGATCGAACCGGGATCATGTCGTTCGGAAGTGATCACCAAGAAACTGATATTTCGCTAGATCACTCCGACTCCTGTGCACTCTTAAGTAGAAAAAACACTTCAAGGTGATCTTATTCATATATTAGCATTAAACGGACACTTAAGGATATGATTTTAATTGGGTGAGCAGATTTAAAGATTAGACTCGATCAGTTCGAACCTTTCTTTGTATCTTGTTGGTATTTGTTCCCACAGTAGGCCTTTTGGGTCATTTTTCACTATACGATTTTTTTTTCAAAAGCTATTTATGAGATAACAAAATCAAATTCACACTGGAGATGAATCCACAAAACCCTAAAAAGGTTTATCTGTGGAATAGGTACACATAAAAAAAAATCAGATAATGAACAGACATATTTCTTAAATTATGTTTCTGAAAATATATACATGGGTAATTTGTATATATATGAATAAGCAACTCATTATAAGACAGTATTCAAGTTTTTGGAAAATTTGTTATGAAGAAATTGACTTTATATATCCTATATATAGTATAGGTTCATTGAATCAGAGGTACCGGTATATCATATAAGTATTCTTATATATAATGTGTTGAAGTTAATTTCTTCATATAAAGCCAAAGAGTTTTCTGAACTTCAAATGTTATCTCAAATAATTATATATATATATATATATATATATATTTATATCTATATATACTGAACTCTAGGTTCTCTCATTTCCTGGATGACTGCTCTGACCAGTGAGCTACAGGAGCACCGCTCATATGAATCACTCATACTTGGAGTGACAATATTTCATCAGCTCTTTACAATTTCAAAAGACCCAAATTCATCAAAATATTCAGATAATGTCAGACAACCGACCATCTACATGGTTAAATCAAAGCCAAGTAAACCTATATAATGCAAACACAAAATTACCTTCATAATCCAAGGTGGTCTTCTAAAATAATAATAATAACCTAATTAAAACATTAATTTGTTACCATAATATTTATTGGTCGTTACAACCGTAGATAGTCATGTTAATTAATAATGAGTCATTTCCGCGAAACATAGCACTATTACTGGTGTTTATTACCGTCTTTCTTATGATTCAGCATTGACGGTTGACCGTGTCGGCCCGTCATGTACTGGTCAATGAAACATCATTTTCAAGGTGAAATCTGCGCGGTTATATATATATATATATATATATATATATATATATATATATATATATATATATATATAACATTACAGCTAGTGCGTCGTTAAAACCCCAAATATATATATATATATATATATATATATATATATATATATATATATATATATATATATATATATATGTTTATATATATATGTTTATATATATATGTTTATATATATATATATATATATATATATATATATATATATATATATATATATATATATATATATATATATATATATATATATATATTCGCCTCTTTTTGGATGGATTTGCGGTCATCAGCTCCTTATCGTATCGCAACGTTTCGGATACATTTTAGTATCCATCTTCCGGCGTCCTTCCTTCTCTTGAGTCGGCAGTCGATTAGAAGGCTGTGGATGAAAGATAGGATCGTCCGGGCGGGCGGGGCACCACAAGGGCGATCTCAACAATCCCCCCTCCTCTAGAAAAAAAATCATGAGAAAAAACACTTTCTAGTGAACTTAATCATAATTATCGAGATTTTACAATATTCGTTCAGACATCATCACTTCCTTTCTTACTCGTTGTTCTGTTTCCACTTCCTTTCAATCTCTTTCACGAAAATCTCATCCATCATATATAAGGCCATTATCAAAACCAAACATTATAGTGTCCATCACCGATCGACCGTCTTTCGTATACTCCCACACCAACGATCAGTGGTTTCGATCTGTCAATCAAACAAGGGTGTTGGCTTTTTTAGAGGCAAACACTTTATTTTGATTAGCTTTACTATGATAACATTGATTTCTCGCATGTCAATCAAACAAATGACATTGATTTCTCGCAGGTCGATAATACAGTCTACTGTTGTTATAACATTGATCTCTTGCAGGTCGATAATACAGTCTACTGTTGTTATGACATTGATTTCTTGCAGGTCGATAATACAGTCTACTGTTGTTATAACACTGGTTTCTCGTACGTCGATAATACAGTTTACTGTTGTCATAACACTGGTTTCTCGTACGTCGATAATACAGTTTACTGTTGTCATAACACTGGTTTCTCGTACGTCGATAATACAGATGTGATACAGATAATGTTTTTTTTATATTGGGTTTTAATGTTTTTGATGGTGGTTTTAGTGATGACTAAGATCTATTGGCGTCGGATGAATGATTAACGAGATGATGGAATGATGAGATGAAGGTTTCTGAGGTAATAGGAAGGATAGTGCGCAGGAAGTGGTCGTGGTTTATATTGTGGGAACCATCCCAGCATTAGTCTATGATTAAAGATGGACGGTGGCGTGGATCGAACCGGGTCCGATATGCCCTCACCTCCCAAATCACATGAAGCGAGCGCGTTAACCACTGCGCTGCATGTGCAGGTCTCTTAAAATCACTTGATACACTTCATACTTTCATTAGTCCTACTAGAGGTACTGAATTGAGAAAATTAACTTATTGCCATTATGCTCCTTTGACTTCTTGATTTATTGTTGCAACAATTGACCATTGTAGATCGTCCGCCCTCGTGATGTCACAACATATAAAAACCAATCAAGTGGACAGTGAAGTACGGGAAATAGGTAAATAACCAATCGAGGTATCTAAAATTTCCCCTGCTTCGTATAAGTCACGCCCATCTACAATGGTCAATTACGTGGTCTTTAGTGTAAAGAAACATTATATTTGTAGATTACGCAAAAACGATAATATACTTTATAAGAGTCCACGGGAGTCGATTTAGCGAAAAATCAGTTTTTATGATAATTTTCGAACGGTATGAGATATCAATATTCTAATACGGAGGAAACACATATACTTCTAATACCTTCAAGATGGTATGAGTTATAACTATTTCACTCAACAGTAATTGACGACTCGCAGTCTTCGCCCCCTTGACGTCACAAATCATACCGTCCAATCAACAGGGCTGTTAGAACTGTAGTGAAATTCAAATATCCAATCGGTGTATCTTCAAATGACTACAAATGATATGATCCAACTGGCTGACTGGTAAAGCCACGCCTATTTCGAGTCTTCAATTGTCAAGGGCTCACAGTAATAATGACTATACGTAGTTATACAAAAAATTCTAATTCGTTCAATTAAGTTTCGCAGGGTGTCTACAAGACTGGAAAATCTGGAAAAGTTGGGTAATTTGGTTTTTTCTGTAATTTTACTCAAAATGTAAAAAAAAATCTAAATTTTATTAATCAAATACCATTTTTAGTTGCTGCAAATACAAGTTCACAATTTTAAAAAATAATTCTTCAATTGTTTTGCCTAGCCTGATTTTTAAAATTCCCGCCTATACCTGACTTGACACCGACTATAAACCGAAATTGAATTTGTGAACAATTTTTCCTATAATATAATCGACGGAAAAGCCAAATTTGAACACTGTAAAAATTTAATTTTCCATCTGGAAAACTTGAGAAAGTCAGGGAATTTTGTAATGGAAAATTTGTAGACACCCTAGCTGGTTTCGTTTTTTTGTGCTTTGAGGTTGGTGAAAATTGAGCTTCTAAATGTGACCACCAGGGTACAGGTCAGTATTTGGTACTCTCAAAATGTTCGGAGTATAGTTTATTGTTCAATTATTATAATTGAAATGTACGTCTTAACATTTCTACAATTTGTTTTACTCTTGATTTAAAAGTCTGTGCTCTTTCGTGTGTTTTTAACTGGATTAGTTGATTAAGGTGTGTACTGATTAGTAGCGGGCGTGACTGTGTAAACGGGCAATGAGTTATTACAGGGTTGACTCAGGATCAGCGAAACACCAGTGCGCTAGTGGTGTGGGATAGGGGGAACGGTCCTCATATCTCGTGGACACAAATATATTATAAGACAGTCGTTGTTAAATCTGGAAAGTAAGAATCATGCCAGTCTCGGTAGTCGGTAGCTCAGTCAGCTGAGGTACCAAAAAGAGTCCCAAAAAATCTTCACTCTAGTTAAACATCACAGATATAAATATAATTATACCATTAAAACACCACAGATATATAAATATATATAGCTTATATGCTATCCGTGTGTTTTATGTAAAGGTAGCTGTCTAGACAACATTCTTCTATCTATAGCTATAGCATAGTCGGCATGTTTACAGTCTAATGCGTACATTACGTTTTTTTCATCTCATAAGACAATCTCGCTCATCTTACAACGCATATGCTGCGCTTCACCAGAGTAATCATCTTACTTTTCACGTATAGCCAAGGTCGTAAAATATATAACAATACAGGTATGCAGGTTATACCTGCACTGCAATCTTGTTCAGAGTCCATGGGAGTCGATTTAGCGAAATATCAGTTTCTTGGTGATAACTTAGTTCAAACTTCAAAGTGGAAGATATCAACATTCGTGTGTTTTGTTTATTATTAGTACCAATGCTGGTAATATCCGGATATATATCACAGAAACGGTTTTTACTTATAATGTGTTCCGGACTTTCAGAAACTTAAATACTTGCGGCGGAAGATTATGGTCACAGACAGCGCAGTCCTGGTGTTGATGTTCATTGGTTTCAAATAATCAAAATAGGGTGGTAAGATCGCCCTTGTGGTGCCCCCTCCAAACGATCCTACCTTTCTTTCATCCATAGCCTTGATTGGGGAACAATGATTTTGTATCAAGTTTCGATGTTACTAGGGAAAAAAATTTGAACGGTATGGAATAACAAAATTTCACTTTGAAGACGCAAGTCGGTACACTTTCATATTATGAAAAGTATGTTGGTATCAGTACATCGTGCAGAATGTATATTATATCTGTACGTTCGATTATATGTAATTAGACGAGCTTTAGCGAGGATTCAATTAGCCATACTGAAAAAATTGGTGTTCGTTTTTATGTTTTTTTAAATGTTTTTTTCAATGTTTTTTTGTCGGTTCTCCACAGGTCAAACGGCTACAGCTATCAACTTCAAACTTTTTTTCATTATGATTCCTCATCTAACTTAGATCTGTATAGTTTTGTGGCAATATCGGATGATAACTTTTTTTTAAATGAATTTTAGAAATTCCAAAAATACCTATTAGAATAACACGTCGGAAAAGAAGAAAAACTTTTTATTTTCCAAAAAAAGGAAATTTTGCGTGAAGTTGAGTTACATCATGATACACATTTCTGAAAACTTTCAGCTTGATCGGGTGAGCCATTTCGAAGAAACACCATAAAATGTGCTAAATTGGTACCACTCGAAGCAGTTTTTAAACCCATTTCCGAATTAAATGTCACCCAATTGGCGAATGTAGGCAAAAGTTTGGCCAAAAAAGTCGACATACTATTACTATACGCTCGTCTAACAACGCATATATGGCGTTTTCCTAGTTAACAACAATTAACATAGGCCTACAAACACAGCGTGTATAGATTATAGATCGTGCTGTCTCGGCATGTCTTTATTTGGCGTCGTATTTCTCCGCAAAGTTTACTTCCAACAATAATACAAACCATTGCTACTGACACTTACCGTGTATTTAATGGTTTACCCAGCAAAAACATCGCAAAGTCGTGCGTTGTGTACTTTAAAGGATCGACACGTCCGTCCGTCAGTGTTGTTCGATAGGGGAGACGGTCAATTGTAACCTGCCTGAGACACTGGTGATTTAACTGGTGGCTCACGATTAGCTTATTTATACTACTGTTGGGTGAAGTTAGCGGAAGTGTAGGCAACAATATAAAGTTGAATAGGATAAATTTGTCAGTGTTTAGACTTACCACACGTTGTTTTTTGGGGGGGATTTTTGTTGGAAGTTTGAATGTATTAGGGATTTTATTGATATGTTTAATTCGTTTTTAATTTGAAAAATAAATTTCCAATTATGAGAAGTCTCTTTTACCTTGGATGTCGTAAGTTTTCATTGAAAATTGAAAAAATTCATGAATCTACCGATTTTACGGGCTCTACTGTAATTCAGGAGACCGGGGTTCGATCTCGCCAAAGTCGACCATCCCAAAACAGGTTTTCGTGGTTTTCCTCTGCGGTTAAATTGAGTGACTAGTTGTTTAAAAACCTATAAATAAATAACATTTTTGGATGAGCGAAGCAAAGACTCAATTTCACCATATCCGGAAAAAATGGCTTTTTTTGTTCGCGCTCCACAGGTCAAACGAAGATTCAAAATCAGTTAAAACTTGGCTTACACAAGTGTCCTTATCTAATTCGATACTGTGTGGTTTTGAGGCGCAATCGGTCAAACCACTTCTGAAAAAACTCATTTCACAATTTTCAAAAATCCCATAAGAATAAACCAGAGGATAAAAATTCGTAAAAAATATTTCCTTTGAGAGAATTTAAATTCCCAGGGAATTTCAATATATTAATAGTTTTACACATTATTCCGAACTTTCAGTCCAATCATATCAGCCGTATGATGTAAGAAAATATATAATCCAATTTTTTAAAATCACTCAAAGCTATTGCGAAACCTATTAAATCCAAACAACAGGTGTCACCAATTATTGGAAACGATTAAAACGAAGCCTTCTTCATCATCATGGAAATCGATTAAGAAATAGGATGACAGTGACTTAATTGTTTGGATCTCAAGGTGTATATATATATATATATATATATATATATATATATATATATATATATATATATATATATATATATATTCATATATATATATATATATATATATATATATATATATATATATATATATATATATATATATATAGCCATTTTTGTGTTTTATACAAAAATAAAGATAATTGAATTGAATATATATATATATATATATATATATATATATATATATATATATATATATATATATATATATATATATATATATATATACAATAACCAATCCAAATATATAAGTTGATATGTTCTAGCTCATCCATCAACGCGGAAAAACATAACGCGTTTGCCTAGTATCTCACATTTCTTAATGAGTTCAATATCTACCAGTTCGCTGTATTGCTATAGTAACTATTGTTTGTCATTTGTTACTTGACAGAAGCTTATAGAAGTATAGACAAACAGTGAAAGAGAGTGTAAAATGTCAGCAGAAGATTTTATTCATTACTTGAAAATCGTAAAACAGACCTTGAAAGATTTCTTGCACTATAGGTTTATACAGCTCAAGGGCTCATACAAGCGAGGGATGTGAAAATAAAACAGATACATTTTGAAAGGGCAATTTACATTCACCTTGACTCATGCACCCCTATCTCTTTTTTTATTTCTCTCCATCTCACATTCTCTCTATCTCTTTCTCATTCACCCTTGTACTGTTCTCGTAAACTGTGCCCAGTGGCGTAAATATCGGCGGTGCAAGCGGTGCAGTGGCACAGGGGCCCACGACTAAATTTACTTTGGGAGGCCCACTGAGACCGGCATAATTTGCTGAGATGATAATTTATCAGTTATTGTTACCAATTTATATGTTTATATATTTTTCTGTTCTATAAACGACTCAGTGCAGGTTCAGTTTTATTAATTGAACAAGAGAGCGCAAGACGGATTGTTTTTAGTGGTGTTGAAGACATTTTTGCGAAGTGAAAAGCAAGGTGAAGGAATTTAATAGCAATAAATGATTGAGAGAAATAATTTATGTGCAATAAATGGTAAACAAATTCGAAGAAAATTTGAATCGCATTTTCAATAGAATAAATTGGGAGCACACGCGTAGGCCTACTTTCCAGGACTTCGCCAAATATGGAAAAAAGGGGGGGGGGGGCCCATTTATACATTTTGCACTCCTATCTCGTCGTGCCTTGGTACGCCACTGAGTGTGCCTATTGTCTTAGGCTACGCCCTTATATTCTCTCTCTCTCTTTTTCTGTCTATATTTCTTCCTCTTTCACCCATTTCATCCCCTATCGTGCCTCACCACAAGACCACGGGTTTGAGGTGAGGGTTGATTTTAACGCCCTTCAATAAAGACAAGCGCTGATCCATAACTACGTTCTAGGAAAAACTACATTGAACATTCAGGGAGGACTTAATCCATTAAAACAAATTATTAGATGAGCGTAGCGAAGATTCCATTTTTCATACCGAAAAAATATGGGCTTGGTTTTTATGTTTTTTTTTTTTTAATTTTGTACGCGGCATACAGGTCAGGAAATACCTATCGACTTGAAACTTTTTCTACATATTTCTGTCATACCATAATAGGTTTTATTCAAAGAAATCGTTCGGAAGGTTTTTTCGGAAAAAAATCGGAAAGTTTGAAAAATCCTCATAAGAATAACCCGGAGGAGAAATATTTGAAAAACAAGAATTTTTCAAAAGCTCTCAAATTCTCACCGAATATGAAAAATATTATTATACATCTTTCCAGAGATTTTTGCAACAATCGAACAAAGAAAACGCAATAAGAATGTACATTTTATTGAATATTCGGATCAATTAGTTTTGCAAAGTGTTTATATGCGACAGGTTGCAGGTTACTATAAATGTCAACAAGTTGCAAGTAAGATTTTTGAACGTTTGAAGTAATCCAAGGCCCGTAGATGTAAATTGAGCTGACAAGTTATTTTTCATTCTAGATTTCCATACTTCTAAGCTCATCTCACAACGCGCATACCGCGTTTTCCTAGTATAGTAATCATCATTGAATATTATTGAAATTCTTTCATTTTTATTTTTAATTTTTCGTTGACATCGACATTTTGATACACAGTCATGTCGGAAAACGGTTAAGTCGGAAAGATACAGTATGAATCGATCTAAGCACCCTGATGAACTGTCGGTTTAAAAAGAGCTATTTGACGACTAGTGATTGACCCGCCCACAAACGTCACAAAACATCCAATCAAATGGGTTGTTTGTTATGTGGGAAATTTGACATTTACCTATCAGAGTATCTCTAAATGCCAACATGAAGTATAGATCTAGGTGACCTGCTGATAAGCCACGCCTATCACTAGTGGTCAATTGATTACGTTAATTATCGTAGAATGATTGACGACTCGATATAGGCGTGGCTTTAGCAGTAGGCCAGTTGGATCTATATCATTTGTGGTCATTTGAAGATACCCCGATTGGATATTTGAATTTGACTACCGTTCTAACAGCCCTGTTGATTGGACGACGGTATGATTTGTGACGTCAAGGGGGCGGAGACTGCGAGTCGTCAATTGGATATTCGAATTTGACTACAGTTATAACAGCCCTGTTGATTGGACGGTATGATTTGTGACGTCAAGGGGGCGGAGACTGCGAGTCGTCAATTGGATATTTGAATTTGACTACAGTTCTAACAGCCCTGTTGATTGGACAGTATGATTTGTGACGTCAAGGGGGCGGAGACTGCGAGTCGTCAATTGGATATTTGAATTTGACTACAGTTCTAACAGCCCTGTTGATTGGACGGTATGATTTGTGACGTCAAGGGGGCGGAGACTGCGAGTCGTCAATTGGATATTTGAATTTGACTACAGTTCTAACAGCCCTGTTGATTGGACGGTATGATTTGTGACGTCATGGGGCTGAGTCTGCGAGTTGTCTTGACTACAGTTCTAACAGCCCTGTTGATTGGACGGTATGATTTGTGACGTCAAGGGGGCGGAGACTGCGAGTCGTCAATTGTTGAGAATAATTATTTGGTAATGAAACGTTATCCGTTATTTGAGATATCTGATTTTCTGAGAAATTAATTCAATTCAACGGTTCTAAATCGATTGAGAATACAACACTATGACCGTCAAGTGAACATTTCTCTTCACATAAGAAATACTTATTTAAAAGTCGGAGTGACGCATGCGCAGTACAGACCTTAATTGTGTCACGGCACGCAACGCACCAACAAACTGCGTGTTTTCCATCAACTAAAATATTCAACTAAAACACTATAAACTGTAACGATTTTCTTTGTAAGGTGAATAGTTGAGCTCTCGACGGCAATAAAACTGGCGTGTCCTCCCCCCCTTCCCCCTCTTCTTTCTCCCCCCCCCCCCCCGGGGGAGGTGACGTGCTCCGTATGAAGTCAGAAGATGGATGAACTTTACCTCACCGAGATACGTTACTCCTGCAGCCGATAGCGACTTATGCTCGTTCCAATCTCGGCGGCCATATTGGACATTTAAAAATAGAATCTAGGCAAGGCATGATATTATCACTTATATACGTCGAATATGGCGGAAACTTGACCCGGTTTTCAAAGCAGTGTGAAGTTACTGCTGAGACACAGTATATATATCCATGGTCAGAACTTCTTGGTCTGTTGCCACTTGATTCAAGACAAATTAAGAATGAAGTAGATAATTACAAATATTTAATTTTGTTTATAATTTATTACTAGTGTGATTGTAATTGCATGAGAGCCAATTGAAGGGTTAACAACTTCTGAAATCTGGTGTACACTTGTCATGAAATCTTTCTGAAATCCCTTAAAATCTTCTTGAAATCCCGTGTAATCTTCCTGAAATCCCTTGAAATCTTCTCGAAATCCCGTGTAATCTTCCTGAAATCCCTTGAAATCTTCCTGAAATCCCTTGAAATCTTCTATAAATTCTGTAAAATCTTGAAATCCGAAATCAGATGTGCACTAAATTTACCAGTTGTTGATCCCTCGAAGCCAATTCAGTGGACAATTTGGGGTTACAGCTGGTTATAGCACAGTGTGGACAATATCTTCATTGTCGGATTTGTGGTTTATCCGATTTTTCATTCATTTGAATTGTATCCTCATTTATTGTATTTGTATGATAACTTTTCAATGATTAGAGTTATAAGCAATCATCAACATTTCATAACAGACTACATACATGATATATTTTCATTATTTCATATAAGATGACCAGCAACTGAGAACACGTTTAATAAAAACGAATACTTTATATCTCGAGAAATGTTTAGAGCTACCATATAAACATGGCTTAACATAGAATCACATAAAATCACACATAAAATCTCACATAAATCGTGTACTATAAGTCATGAGGCATGAGCCTCTCCCTGTTCAATCCAATGGACCGTGACACGACGTCATCGACAAAGATAGAGCTTCTCAAAAGCACGTGTTTTATTGAATCATATAATTATTTACAGTGTTATTATAAGCCAAATGTCAATTTTTGAAACTGTTTCTGGATGGAATTTCATTTGTTGAAAATATGCATTTGTTCAATTTGGAGTTGAACTGAACTTGATATGCATTCATGTTGCTTTTATGGTAGGCCTGCATACCCATCTATAGGTTTCTGTCGAGTAACAAATGACAAACAATGTTTATAGCAACACAGCGAACTGGTGGACTACCAAACATTCTGATTGGTCAATTCCAACTGATGGACATTGTTGTCTGTCTCTTGCAACAATAAGTGACATCACTTGATAGAAGCCTATAGGTAGACGGTATGTTTGTCACGTTACCATAGCAACTAAAGAAGTTGGAAGCAAAGAAACTTTTATGCTACTAAGGTTAAGATTGGAGTACATATTTTGGAGTACATTGTTATTCACTCACAACAATATGGGACATCACTATATAGAAGCATTTTCTCTTTTTTTTTTTTATTGGTCACATACACTGATACAGAAAGAAAAACACAATTACAATTACAACAACAACAAAAAACATCCACAAAGCCCTTCAAAAAAGGCTCAACTGTGGGTTAAAATAGTGAATTATAAGTACAATTCAAATTCGGACGTATTTCTCAAACATCAAAAGTAATAAAGTAGTTGAAGTAAAGGGAAAAGAGCAGAACATTGAGTGATTTGTTACATTCCACTTACAAAGTATAAGGTACCTTTGATTACTATTGATTTTAAGCTATCAAGTTACATCAAGTGGCGAAAAAAGTAGACAGTTGTACAAGATTGTAAGAAAAGGTATAATTTAATATTTTAGTATATGTAATATTTATAATAATAAGGATTGCCAAATTGTATGAACTGAAATTAAATTAAACAATGAAAAATTCAACTTCCATAATTTAACTTCCATAATTTAACTTCCATAATTTAACTTCCATAATTTAACTTCCATAATTTTACAAACAGTCACATAATAAGACTATATTTTGTTTTCTGTCGTCTTTGTCAAATAAGCTGTCCGTACGAGCGGACGTCTCCTGCTATCAGAAAGCACGGACGACCGGGAGGTTCGAACTGTCACCACGTCACATAGTGTCCGTGAGTGACAACACAATCGGGGAAAGTGTTTCGGGCGAATCTGGCCACGCCCAACAACTTGGCTTGGCGCGAGAATTACTCTTACTTATTATTATTGATCCAATTCATCTCTTCAAATGACATGCTGACGTTTTAAGAGAGCATGCGAGAGGTGATTCTTCAGAATATCAGTTTTTGACGTGGAAACGTCTTAAAATCGATATCGGCTATAAATTTCAATTAGTCACCTCGTAATCTTGAGAATCTTGACAATTGTAGTTCTGTTTAAAGATGTGTTGAAAAGTGGCCCATTTCTACTAATAATGACTATTGATTTTTGTATAGGCTATACATACGGCTGGAAAAACAAATCCCTGTTTCTCAATTCAACATGTTTACTTTTCATTTTTTCAATTTTATGATTTGTATAATCATTATGTTCTTTATAACTTCAGTTTTAATAAGGTTCATCATTCAGAATTATTTTTTAGAGGCAAATAATCAGAGAAACTTGTCTGTTCATTATCTGATTTATTTTTATGTGTACCTATCACACAGATAAACCCTTTAAAGGTTTTGTTATGGATTAATGTCCGGTGTCAATATTATTTTGTTGTCTATAATAGTCGAGCCTTAGAAAAAAGTCAATTCGCATACAAATATCAAAACTGAGACCGTTAAATCAGTGACTAGCACGCTGAACCGTCATTCAAGAGACCGTGGCTAGATTACGTTCCAATGTCAACCATCCTGACAGGGTTATTTACGGTTTCTTTCTTTAGTAATTCAATACATGTTGGGATTTTCCGCCTACTTCCCACTATCCAGAGCACATAATAAAATAATCCATCTTTCGTCTTATCTTCCCGTCAGCTCATCCATCATCGACGATGTCAATCAATCGAACTCCGGTGTGGTGACTTTCTTTGTTCAGGACCAAGTTTGTTCCCCCGTATAACCTAGCTGTTGGTGAAGTCATTAAACAAACAATAAATAATAATCACCAAGTATGTTTCCGTGGGCTTGGCGTGTTTACTTAAAAAGAGGGTGTGCCTATTCGAGGAAACGATCAAAACCTGACCCAAATAACCCTAATCACAGCTTCTCTGTGCTCTTACAAATTCCCCGATATATTAGCTCCTACGGCATTATCACACGCCAAGCCCACCTTCACTGTGAGTAGTATCTCAATTCCAGTACTCGCTCTTTGAACTAGCTCTTCTCTAGTTCTTCTTAGTCTTTAGTTAGTTAGTTCTTGGTTGAATAGTATAGTTTCTTCTAGTTATTCTTTGGACTATCTATTTGAAGAATAGAGTATTTACCAAAGATTTTCGTATCGACCCAACAGAATATTTGGATATTTATTTACTCGATTGGGTATAGGCCTAACAACTCATTGTACTGATGCCTGAGATCTATTGGCGTCGGTGAATGATAAATGGGATGATCAAAGAATATTTCAGTAGGTTTCTAGATTCTTCGAAGTAGATTTGATACTCAGTATCAACCTAAACGATAGAAAATCACGCAAAAAAAAACTCAGGATGTCGATCATGGCGAGAATCGAACCCCTGTCTCATCAATGACGGTTCAGCGTGTTAGCCACTCGACCACTCGTCTCGGTAGAATTGAATTGAAATATACGTGAAGGTATGGTAGGACGATATGGCGAGACCAGTCTTCGAATCCACGTAGGAAGATCTGTCTTTTGACACATTATCACTACTAACTAGTACGCATGCGTGTGTGTGTGTGTGTGTGACTACTACATGTCATACTTAATTCTTTATTAGCGATATTAATTAACTCCTACACATGTATGGTGTCTATGTTGACGTCAGACTACCCCCCCCCCCCTCCTCCCCCCCTCTCCAGACACCCAGCATGTATCAAGGTAGTTCAGTATCGTATTTTATTCATTATTTATCTATTAATTTTATTTATATTGGTTTTAACGACGCACTGTACTGATGATTACGATCTATTGGCGTCGGTGAATGATATATGAGATATGGGATGATGAGATGAAGGGTTATTTTATTAGGTGTTTTTGGATGGTGGGAAGGAGTCGGTCGTGGCCTGTTGTTAAGGAACCATCCCAGTATTGACCTGAACGACAGTGGAGAACCATGAAAAACCCTTTGGTAGAATTGTCGATTTTGGCGGAAAACGAACTACGGTCTTTTGAATGACGGTTCAGTGTACTGACCACTCGGTCACACGTCTCACTATCAGATCCATATATTTATTCATTAGTTTATTTATTTTAAGTTACCGATTGTGATATGTAATATTTTACTATACCGGTATACATTTCTATATATATTTAGGCCTATTTGTGAATTGTATGAAATCATATTAATATTATTTTCATTATTATAGGATCTTTATTGTTGGCAAAATTTGGCAGGACCGTTCTTACATTTAAGCAGTTTGAAGTTCATTGGTTCCAACTTGAAAAAAAAAAATGGGGTGGTAAGATCGTCCTTGTAGTGCCTCGTCCAAACGATCCTACCTTTCATAGCCTCAATTGGGGAACAATGATTTTGTATCAAGTTTCGATATTATGAAAAAAAAAGTGGCCCAGATTCACAAAAGGTCATAACTTTGATCCGGCTCAAAGTTACGACAATCTCTAGAGATAATACCATATTTGATGTATTATTTTTGATTTTTCAATCCTAATTTTTGATTAAATCCATCATTATCATCAATCTATCATTTATTTATTTATCATTTATGTGCTAGGCTTTGTAGACAAGTGAACCTAATGTTCTCATTTATCATATCTATATCTATATCTATGAATAATAGATCAAATATGGTATTATCTTTAGAAATTGTCATAACTTTGAGCCGGATCAAAGTTATGACCTTTTGTGAATTCAACCCAATGCTTTCAAGGTAAGTATGATTTTTCTCAGTACAGATTCACAATAAAAAAAAGCCAGTTTTTTTTTTTTTTAAAAGTCGGGTCTTATTGAAAAAACCCAGCCCAGTGGGTTTTTTCAGGGTTTTTGGGGTGTTTGGGGTTTCGGGATTTTTTAAAAACATAACCCTAACATGAGTAACAAATTGCCATCTTGTACAGTGTGTGCTCTTTTGTCTTTTTAAGTTGGTGTTTTGTTTTATTTTTTGGTAATTTTTTGGTAATTTTATTCTTATTTCTTACGTAAGTTGTTACTGTAACTCGTTTGAAGCGCCTTCAGGCTCACACACATAGCTGTAATTCTGTAAATATTTGTTGTGTACAAGCAATGTAATTATTAAAATTATTAAACATAATTTATAAAACTATTATGAAGTGTTTTGGTATTTGATGATGAATATTTTCCCAGAACCCCAAAACCCGCTTTTAGCCGGTTTTTTTCATGTGGGTCTTTTCATGTGGGTTTTTTCATGTGGGTCTTTTCATGTGGGTTTTTTCATGTGGGTCTTTTCATGTGGTTTTTTTCATGTGGGTTTTTTCATGTGGGTTTTTTCATGTGTTTTTTTTTGGGCCGGGCAATATTTCTCCACCCTGAACTGCATTCTTCAAAAGCGTTCAACCGTTGAGAGTGCAGCTTGATTGATGTGTCATTTACCGGTGTGTTTATACTATTATAAAGTTGGTACTCGACCGTCATCTTAGTGGGTACACCTATAACAACTTGCCTTCTACTCGAGTTTAGCATCTGCTGTTTTATAACAATGACTATTATGTTCGTCAGACTGTTGTTTACCGCCTCAGTCACACTAGAACGTTGTTAGTGATGATAGAAATGGTATTAATAGTTTTGATATTTCATACAAGTTATGAGTACAATGACACACGTGAGTACAATATAACATAAAAGTAAGAGCAATGAAACATGTGAAGTTTTTGCGATAAAAATCAAATTGTCAATAATCTTTTGAAAAATTTACATTATAGTTCAAGTTGGAACACATCAATATATTTGTGAAGTAATTTCTTCTTCTCTCTCTCTCTCTCTCTCTCTTTCTCTCTCTCCCTTTCTCTCTCTCTCTCTCTCTCTCTCTCTCTCTCTCTCTTTCTTTCTCTCTCTCCTCTCTGACTGTTTTCTTGATCTTTCTCTCTGTCCCACTACTTCTCTTTCCCTCCCTCTCCCTCCTTCAATCTCTCTCTCTCTCTCTCTCTCTCTCTCTCTCTCTTTTTCACTGCCTTTCCTCTCTCTTCTCTCACTATTTCCTCGATCTTTTTCCCTATCCCACTACTTCTCTCTCTCTTTCTCTCTCTCTCTCCCCCCCCCCCTTCCTCTCTATTTCTCTTTATTTCTCTCTCTCTCTCTCTCTCTCTCTCTCTCTCTCTCTCTCTCTCTTCTCTCTCCATTTCCTCTATCTTTCTTCCTGTCGCACTACCTCTTTCTCCTCCCCTCTCTCTCTCTACCTCTCTCTCTTTTTCTCACTTCTCTCCCTGTCTCTCCCTCTCCTTTCTCTCTCCATTTCCTGTATTTCTCTCTCTCTCTCCCTCCTTCTCCCCCCTCCCCCCCCCTCCCCCCACCCCACAATACCTGCCTAATTACCAGCCTTGGGGTAATTGGCAGTGATCCTTCAGCCACATTATGATTCTTGCAGACTCACTCTCAACAAAGATGCAAGCAAGGCTATCATATCAAGTCTTATTACGTTCATACTATAATTAACTGAACAATTATCGGTTCTTCTTAACGTAATTAAAAGCAATAAACACAATCTCTCAATAAATTCAATAAATGAATATATTTCTACATTCTTTCTTTTGGTCGTAATTAATTCAAGAGACCTTGATTCGAGACATCATTATCTTGATCACCAATTTCGATATTATACTTCGATAAATTACACTTTATAATTCATTTATTCATTTCCCAGTTTCCTTTTGAGGACTTCTACACTAAAACCTGGAAACAGTATGCATAATTTCAGATGTCAGTAAGACCTATATGGAATTGTGTTGGAAATTAAATGCAAATTTGTATAGAACAAAAGATTTATAATAAATCTTGTATTTTTATTTCATCAGCAAATCAGTAAATTCTATCGAATATATCAATGGTTGTTACTGATTGTGGTACAGTGGGATGTTATGAAGGGATACATTTAGTTATTAGGTTTGAAAGACTATTCTTCTATTGAAATTTCCACATTCAAAATTTTGTGTGGCTCCTTTCGTTGATTCGATGATATTTTTTTCTGTGGAATTTTTCAGAAATTTTAGTCTTAACAGTGATCTCATATTTTTTCCGGGGATTCTATCTTGAAAAGACTCTTTGATTCAGGGTCAATTTCTTATGTTATCCAATAGAGAGCCTTTAAAAAAGAAATATCAATATGAAACCTTCTTTACACACTTATATCATAATTACTCATCATTTTCATCCTTTATTTCTATATTTATTTTTATATTTCATGTATATATTTATATTTATTTAAAATGAGGTGGTAATTGATCACCCTTGTGGTGCCCCGTCCAAACGATCCTATCTTTCATCCATAGCCTTAATTGGGGAACAATGATTTTGTATCAAGTTTTTTCATATATTTGCTTAAATATTAATATTGTCTCATCATTCTCCACCATCGATCACTTTCTCACTGATCGTTCATGCTGAAATTATTATTATTTTATTAACAATAATGATATTTCAGATTATTATTCCAAATCAAGATTAATAATATTATTATATTATAATATAATAATATATTATTATATTTTTTTTTCAAGACTTTTTATTCGTCAATTCAAGATTATACAAAAAAGTTCACAATATTTCACAAAGCCTGTAAACAGGCGTATCTGTGGTTTGTACTATAATTATAACATTAATTATATTAATAATAATATTCTTCACTTGATTCATCGTCATTATTTTGTGTATGTTTTTTACCCTCTATTAATCTATATTCGATCATTTTTATGTGTCTTCGATAACCATAAATTGTATGGCATGGTCTTTATAATTTTTTTTTCCATTCACACATTTTTAGTACAAATTATAATGTAATAATAATTATAATAATAATAATGATATAATCATTGCCTCTATTTGATCCTCATACAATACTATACTATACATAAAATACATTAAATTAAGTTATTAAAGGATGCTGAGACATTTGATTTTTTTTTTTCATTTCAATTCTACATTTTTTTTTTTTAATAACATCGAAACTTGATACAAAATCATTGTTCCCCAATTAAGGCTGAGGATGAAAGATAGGATAGATTGGACGGGGCACCACAAGGGCGATCTTACCACCCCATTTTGATCATTTAAAACTAATGAACTTCAACACCAGGACTGCGCTGTCTGTGACCATAATTTTTCGCCGTATATAAAAGTCTATCAGTATAAACACACGAATGTTGATATCTTCCACTTTGAACTATTTTCCTACATATTTTTTATTTTTCTATCTTTCTATTTTTCTACATTTTGACAGTAATTTGAGATTTCTCATAGCTTCTGGTAATTTATTATAGAGTTCGAATTATAAATAATTCATAGTTCACCTTCATTTAATAAACTTCATATAATCTTTACCATTGAAAATAAATACATGAGAACGTAAGTTAAATATTCAACGCTTCACTGAATTAGTAATATTATGATGTTATCGCTAATTACAAGCATAAACAAGCATAAACAAGCATGAACAACATGTCTATAATCTTGTTAGAGCAGATAAATGATTCATCAACATTTGTATTGTTCTAAGCAATCAGTCGACGTGGCCAATCGACCGTCCCGCTCATCACGTAGCATTAACGATCATGCGTCTCGAGCCGTCATCTCGATTGTGTAGAGCTTTTAGGACATACCACTTAACAGCACTCTGTTGTCTGGAATATAATATAGTGCACTTATTCAAGAATTTAATAATATATGATTGGTATTTGAATAATAATTGAATGATATAATCAAGTATTTATTATGTTTATACTGCAAGACGAAGAATGATGTTGGGAAAGTTAGCTGCATATACTTATATTCACGTATGAAGGTCGATCGTCTATCTAATGAATAATAAGAAAAAATGAGTACACTCACGGACTTTGACAACAACTGCTTTGGAACTGATTTGATTCAATTCAAACTCACCTAATTCGTTCTAAAATGTACCTAATTCAACCTAAAACTTACCTAATCTGCATGGCCTTAAGCTTATCGAATTCAACAATGATTTTATACCTCATCCAACTTTGAACTTACCTAATCTAGTCTAAACTTACCTAATCAAACCTTGAACTAGCTAAACACTGAGATAAGTGATCGAGTGGCTAGCGCACTCAACCGTCATTCAGGAGACCGGGGCTCGATTCCCGCCATGATCGACCAACCTGTTAGGTTCTTCATGGTTTACCTTTGTCGTACAGGTCAATACTGGGATGGTTACAATTAACAACAGGCCACGACCGACTCCTTCTCACTATTCAAAAACACTAAATAGATTATAAAATAACCTCTCATCTCATCATCTCATGTATCATTCACCGACGCCAATAGATCGTAATCATCAGTGCAGTGCGAATTATTGAAAAAAAAATGTATGAATAAAAATATAATATGAAAATACTAAAATATTTTAATATATATTTGAAATATTCATAAAATATGAATAAAAAAAAAAATATGAATATAAATCAAATATAGCCTAAATAATATACAATTAAATTAAAATTGAATCATAATTACAATCAAATTACAGTTAAATTACAATTGAATATTTGTATTTGTATTTATTAGCAATCGTTTGTACAATTTACATTGTGTTGACCTTGTCAGAAACTATATAGGCCTACTAACACATATGTTAAGTTTGAGAATTTACAATATAATTATATATTAATTATTTATTACTAGGCAAACGCGTTATGTGTTTCCGCGTTGATGGATGAGCTGGAACATATCAACTTATCTTTGGATTGGTTATTATATATATATATACACCTTGAGATCCAAACCATTACATCACTGCCATCTTATTTTTCATTGATAATTTATATGATAATAAAGAAGGCTTTGTTTTAATCGTTTACGATCAAGTGGTGACACTTGTTGCTTTGATTTAATAGGTATCTTAATAGCTTTGAATAATTAACACAAATAACATTATATATTTTTTTACATCGAAACGGCTGATCCGATTCAAGTGAGAGTTTGGAATAATGTGTATCATTATCAGATTCAAATTCCCTGAGAATTTGAATCCTCTCAGATGAAATATTTTTCACGAATGTTTTCCTCTGGGTTATTCTAATGGGATTTTTGAAAACTTTGGAATGAGTTTTCTCAGAAGTGGTTCAACCGATCACGCCTCAAAACTATACAGCATCAAGTCAGATAGGGGTTCATGTGTGTGCCAAGTTCCAACTGATTTTGAATTTTCGTCTGACCTGTGGAGCGCGAACAAAAAAACAAAAAAACAAAAAAAAAAAAAAAAAAAAAAAAAAAAAAAAAACAGACACTTTTTTTTCGGTATAGTGTAATTGAGTCTTCGCTTCGCTCATCCAATTATACAATATAGATTTGAAACAACCCATAATCGAAACATAAATTCACCTAACCGAACCTTAAATTCACCTAACCGAATCTTAAATTCACCTAACCGAACCTTAAATTCACCTAACCGAACCTCAAATTCACCTAACCGAATCTTAAATTCACCTAACCGAACCTTGAATTCACCTAATCGAACCTTAAATTCACCTAACCGAACCTTAAATTCACCTAACCGAACCTTAAATTCACCTAACCGAACATTAAATTCACCTAACCGAACCTTAAATTCACCTAACCGAACCTTAAATTCACCTAACCGAACCTTAAATTCAGCTAACCGAACCTTAAATTCAGCCAAACCAACCTCAATTCTCTATACCATGACCTCAATGAACAGTTATTTCCTATGGTAGTGTTTACCAGAGCTACTTGCACTGCTGTTCTGACGTCATAGGTGGATGCAGCGACAGATTCCTGACGATTTGATTGGTCGACACGTTGAGTGACGTCACAGCTGTAAGGAAATATCTTCTCGAGTACCAACATCATATGGCGCTCAAAACAAAATTAACGAATATATTAAATTCGTAAAATGAACAAAATATTCAAACATTTGATTCAAGTCACGTCATATACATTCTTGTAATCTAAATTTCTTGTAATTATAAATTTTCAATAAACTTGATACAAAATTATTGTTCCACAATTAGAGCTAGGGATGAAAGGTAGGATCGTTTGGACGAGGCACCACAAGGCCGATCTTACCACCCCATTTTAATTATTCAAAACCAATGAACTTCAACACCAGGACTGCGCTGTCTGTGACCATAATTTTCCGCTGCAGATAACAGTCTTTCAGTTTCCGACAATCTGGAACAAATAATAACCGTATCTGTGATATATCCGGACATTACAGAATGAACAAACCACACGAATGTTGATATCTTCCACTTTGAACTAAGTCTCTTGGGCAATGATCACTTCTTTCCATTACAGCAGATGTAAGTCATACGTCACAGTATGACAAAAGTTTAGTCTCAAAAGCGATTCTATCAATTTGATAGAATATTTTAGGATCGAAGGCTCTATTGCCGCATTGAGCATAAGTACCAATCATTTTCATCTCATTTTCATATTATTTTCATGATACTGTTTATATTAATATTTTCTGATTAGGTTTGACCATAATTCCTACTAATCAGTCATGTTGGAATTATTATTATCATTGAATTAAATAATAATATTTATTACCTTCACCGCTGACCCATTATTCTTGGTTATTGTGTTTTTTCTTCTCAGTTGATTCGTATGCGATAAATATTATGTAATTTTGACAGCCATAGGCCTATATAATATTATGACATATTCTTTATCCAATAAAGATCTATATTTGCTCAACCACAATTTTTCCGAATCTGACAATATGCGGTTATTAAT